>CAUYON010008452.1:0-56967 GCA_963573935.1 Arctocebus calabarensis | reverse complement strand
AGTGGGGAGAGAGAAGCTCTCTCCGTTTCTCTCCCAGTCTTTCCCCATCTCCTCCTTTAGGCCTTTAGTCTCAGGGTATATATAGGTGTATGAGTTCCTTGGCCAGGAAACGAATGAATCCCTTCCGCCAGGGGCAAGGTGAATGAATGTATTAATGGATGGATACAGTAAGGAATAGAATCTTAAGGACGGTTGGAGAATTGAGGGCTGAGGAATTATTAGGCGATGTTCAATTTATCTCAGACTTCATCTCAGTTGTGGACTTCAGGCTACTGTCATTTTAAGTTACCTTTCTTTTGCCTTTGTACATTTTCTCTGGCCATAGTATACTTTGAGTAAAAATGAGACAGTGTCTTGCTGGCTTTAAAAAAAAAAAAAAAAAAAAAAAAAACCCTTCCAATTATTACAAATCTTTAATTACCTATCATGTACCCTCCCTCCTTCTTTCCTTTGGGTCCTAAGAAGATGTCTTATGTATGTTGATGAACAAATTCACGGGGCCCTTCACTTTCTCTGCTAAGGTGTCACTCGCCCTGTTGCTGTTTCCTGTTATCCAGGGAAATGAGGTTGCTTCAAAGTAGATAAGCCGCCACTCTCTGGTCAGCCCCTGAAAAGGCATTGCTGTGCCAAGGGACCCCGTAACGTGGCCACTCTGCTGCCATCTTCCTGGATCTGCTACCACTGCTCTAATGGGGTTCGTGGTGGCTTCAGCATTTCTGGGTAGCAGATAATGGGCCCCAGCAATTGGAGAGGAGAAGGAGCTTGGGAATTTGTTCTGAGGCTTTATATGTGTAATTTATGTAGATTTAGGTTGCTGCTTCCTTGCATGCTTTTGGGAGAGAAAGGATTGACGGATAGGAAAGGGAGGCAGGCCTCTGGAACCTTCACCCAGTGTGATGAGGGCAGTGCTGGAGCCGAAACTTGATGGTCTCCTGAGTCATTCACTCAGGGCTTCAGTCAACCCTACAGCATCATTTTTCTGTTTTGAGATTATTTCTGGACACTAACCTGTTCCTCAGAGCTCCTGTGTAAACATACTCCTGGAAATGCAATACATTCCTTAAAGCTCAGGGTGGAGAAAAAAAGACAAGGGCTCAGGAGCCAGACTGGCCTTCTCAGTGGTGCACTTTTCTTGGCAATGACTCATCATCTGTCTCCCATGTTTCACCTTAGTAAGGACTCGTCCTTCTTGCTCTCACTTGGCTTTTCATACAGAATCTGAAGGCTGGTGGGGAGTGGAGAGAGATGGCCAAGAAGTGACAGCAGGCTGGGGAGCTCAGTTTGAACTTAAGAGGCAGGTCACAAGGCTGCTGTGCATCTGGGCCTGATGAGACTCTTGGAAATAAAGGGCAGCACATGGGATGGGAAGATGAGCGCACAGTCATCGCCCCCACCCCCACCCGCCCAGAAATTGCCAGCAAAAAAAAACACACAATGTCTTAGCAGATAGACAGCAAGAGAGAAATTCCCTAATGGGGCTCTGAGCAGCAGGGTGAAAACAAATGTGCTTTCAAATCCATTGACTTCTTGTTCTTCATCTTTTAGTTTATAATTTCATTTTTTCTTTTACTATTTTTATCAGTTTTAAATTATTAAAGTTTTTAAACATTTTATGGTTTGATTCTGCTTTAGAATAAAATTGTGTGCTTTTATAATTATAATGTTCTTTCAGTGGATATTTTATCCCCCTTTTAAAATGTTAAGTACTCTTCTCCTGTCTCATTCATTTCTTTCGCTTGCCTTTCTAACTTTTATTTTCTGTCAGTATTGTTTTAATCATTTTTATTGTTTACTAGCTTATTCCTTTTTCATTTAGACACTTTTCTTTTAAAATTATTTCTATTGTGATTTATAGAAGTCAGGAAGGAGACAGTCATGGAAGCAAAAAGAAAGTGACCCAAACCAGGGAGACCTTGAGAACAGCAGCACTTCTGTGCTTCCTTAATAGTTCCCTAATCCCTTTTAATATTGAATCTGTGAAAACTTTAATTTGAATGACTCGGGAGACCACCAAGTTTCAAATTTCCTCCCAGGATAATGCTAATATTACCTGGGCTAGCAGCACGTTTGAACTCCTGGAATGGAGTTGTTTTCTCAGTTCCCTAGTGAAGGGAAACGTTATGTAAAATTCTGAGTCTCTTCCATATATAATTGTAGACTTTGGGCAAACCTCCAGGCCAACGCAGGACGAAGTTACACAAAACAGAGGGAAGTAAGTACAAGATTCCTTGCAGGCAAAGCCCATCAGCATAATAGGTCTCTTTTGACTTCAACAAAGACTTGGGTTGTCTTCACATTTTCACTAAGATACTCAGAAAGGTGACACTGTAGAGGCATCTCGACAGATATGTAACAAAGAGTTATTAAGAGTCAGGAAGAGCTAATATGAATTTTGGTTTTTGTGTTCTGTACTTGTGAGAGATCCATGCCCCATGTGCCCTTGACGTCTTGGATCGGATCAGGGATGCTTGGGAACAATGGCCCTCATTTCTGAGACCTTGAGAATAACAGCAGCTAGTCACTCACGCCACTCTTGAAAATCCAAGAAATTTTCATAGGCATGACTGCTATGAACACTGTTGTATAATAAGTTGTATTTTAAGGAATATCTTGATTTGTCTTCATGGCTTAGGTTATCATTATTTCTTACTAATTTTAATGATGTTCATTCACATTTAATTCTCTAAATTTCCTCTTATTTGAAAGAGAAGATTGCTCCTTTAGTGGTTCACGCATAGTCCCCACCCACACTGAATTTCTGAGTTAGGATACCAGCTAGTGAAAGTTCTTTTCTGTAGTGAAGCCCCAGATCCACGGGTTTTCCTTTATCAATATCGAGATTTATTTTTTGTGTCTGAAGTTATTAAAGCATTAACTTTAACAACAAAAAGGTAAAAGTCAGCTAAAATTTGAGGCTGATTATATAAATTATGTACTCTTGACATTATAGATAGGTATTATTTTCTCCATATTAGAGCTGAAGAGGCTGAGATTTGGAGAAGGGAATTGCTAAAGTCATCTGGATTTGAACCTATGTCCTTAGCAAGTACATTGCCTATCCCTTAACTTTTTAATATTAAAAATTACAATTGATAGCTTTCTCACTCACCACTACTTCCAGATCTCCATTCTGAGGCTACTGCCTGAAATCGGGAGTTGAAATCCCAACTACCAACCAGAGACCAGAGAGCCACAATCAAGAAGATCCTTTCTGCTGCTGCATTAGCTGTACACTCTTCTCAAAACCCAGGCAGCCAGAGAGGGGATGTTGGAAGGCTGCTGCAGGCAAACTCACGTTTCCTTCCATCTACTTGCCTGCAAAACAGCTGAAACAAGCAGGGGAAAGATGGCCTCCTCTTCACTCTTGCCTCGTGAGCCTTCTTTGAGTCCATCTGATAGCCAGGACTTAATTTGCATCTGGAATCCTCACAACTAGAAATGTAATTTTAGCATTTTCCCTTCTCCCTTATCTAGACAGGAAGGGGAGAATGGAGATGAGAGGCAACCCACACCACTCACTGTGCCTGGTCTACCCTGAAGTTGAAGACCCTCCAAATGTTGGTTAGGGCCTTCCGAATTAGATCCATGAATTGTTATTTTTCCTCCGGTGAACTGAATAGTCATATCCTTTGCTAAATTGTCTTTTTGGCTGATTGCCTATTCCTTAAGATTTTTAGACACTTATTAATCAATTTATTCTGTACACTGTTCTTTGTTGGTTGTATGCACTGCAGACATCTTCCTTTAGTCTGTGGGATTTTTAGTTTTGTGTGTGTCTGTGAAAAAATAACTTTCATTGTAATATTGTCAAACTTAACAATACTTTTCTTTTTGATTTGTGCTTTTTTTTTTTTTGAGACAGACCCTCAAGCTGTCACCTTGGATAGAGTGTTGTGGCATCATAGCTCACAGCAACCTCCAATTCCTGGGCCCAAGCGAGTCTCCTGCCTCCGCCTCCCTAGTAGCTGAGACTATAGGCGCCCGCCACCGCCAGGCCATTTTTTGGTTGCAGCCGTCATTGTTGTTTGGCGGGCCCAGGCTGGATTCAAACCCGCCAGCTCAGGTGTATGTGGCTGGCGCCTTAGCCCGTTGAGCCACAGGCACCAAGCCTGATTTGTGCTTTTTATGCATTTTTCAAAAATTATTCTCTACCCTGAGGTCATAAAATAAGTCTGTACTTTTTTTTTCTTAACTTTTTAAAGTTTTCCTCTTCACATTTAGGTAGTTACCCATCTGGAATGTACTTTTGAGAATTGGAAGAGAAAAAAAAAATCATTTTAATTTTCCACGATGAAAGAACAACTGGCGTCGCACAATTTCTCCATTTATCAAGTATTCCATGTCTTGCCTCACTGATGCACAATGCCCTTCCATCATGAACTTGAGTCCCTTTCATACTTGGAGCTCTTCCACAGCCTTTTAATTTGGTCCAATTATCTTATTTTCCCATCTCTTTTGCAATGCCACATAATTTTAATAAGCATAGTTTCATAAAGTATTTTGATGAGTCTTAAGGTTAGTGCCAACCTCTCATTCTTTTTCTTTTAAATTAGTGGCTCTTCTTTGAGCCTTTACTATCCCATAAGACTTTTAAAATCAGTACATTTCCATTAAAAAAAGATGGGGTTTTGTTTGGAGTTATACCAAATGTCCAGGTAAATTTCAAAGCAATGCATACTGCCAAATACTCACTATCCACATCCTTATGCATGAGCCACTTCATTTAGGTGGTTCTTCTTTTATGTCTTTCAATAAAATTTCTTAATTTCTCCATGAAGACCTTATATTGAGAGGGGGCCAAAAATGTACACATTTAAAAGAAAGTAGAAACTGTATTAAAATTGTAATACTCAATATAAACCAATAACAAAAGATAAATACAAGTCACATTTGAGCCACTCTTGTAATCACTGAAATAAAATGTAACTTGAGTATTTTAGTTTTAATACAGTTTTTTCCTTTCTTAAAATGTGTGTGTACTTTTTTAATACCCTCTCTATATTTCACTAAACGTATTCCTAGGTGCATAATAGCTTTTGTTTGGATTTAAATGTCTTAAGTTGTTAGTTTTCATCTTTTTTTTTTTTTGGTGGCATTTGGGAAGGCCATTAATCTTATAATTTTGCTATACTCTGCAGTCATTCTTAGAGATTCACTTGGACTGTTTAATCAGAGCATCTGAGAATATTGACAATTTAGTTTCTTCTGTTCCAATCCTTACACCTCTTATTTCTTGTCTAGTGTGCTAAGAAGTTCAGCACAAGTTCAGCAAATGCTCTCTGAGTGAGGGACAGGCTGGATTAAGGGCCAGCTGGTTCTCACTAGGGGTGCTAATCTGTAAGGGGCACTAAAACTTCAGTAGAATAAATCAAATATATGGTGCCAAAAAGCCCAGGTTCCACAAGCAATTCCTTATATTTTTGGCAAAATAAATATTGGTCCTGCTCCCACCAAAGTGGCAATGCCCTGAATGAAAAATTTATTAAAAAAAAAATTTGAAACAAAAATCATTTCTTGCCAATAAATTCTAAAGCTAGCTAGAGGACAGTTACCTGAACTTGGCAGTCACTGGCAGTGAAAGTTCTGAAACAAAATAATGATAGTGCTGATGGTTCCAGTGCTGTTCACTGAAAACAAGTAATTTTTCTTATTATCTAAATTTTAACCAATTTACTGTGCTACTTCTCAAAATATACCTGGCTTAGAAAAGCAAATTGAAGGTGAAATATAAACCTCAAGAATTTGAAAACATTTTGCTTTACTGGAACTAAATTAGTAAACAAATCTACGCATGAATTCAATAGTTATTTATTTTTTTATTTTGTGAGAGAATCTTACTCACTCACTCTGTGTAGAATGCCTTGGTGTCATCACAGCAAACTCAAACTCCTGGGCTCAAGTGACCCTCCTGCCTCAGCCTCCAAGTAGCTGGGACTACAGGCAGGCGCCAACTGGCCCGGTTAATTTTTTTTATTTTTATTTTTAGTAGAGATGGGGTCTTGCCCTTGGTCAGGCTGGTCTTGAACTTCTGGCCTCAAGCAAACTTCCCACCTCAGCCTCCCAGAGTGCTAGGATTACTGGTATGTGCCACTGTGCCTGGCCAAATTCAACATTTATTAATAGAAAATTGGTGTCTATCTTCACTGAATAACTATGAATGAGTATTGCTTAAAGATTATTTTGAAAGGGCAATAATTTATCACTTTGCTTAATTTGGGTCCTGAGTGAGGATCTAATAATTACTCCATGAAAAAAAGTATCTGAGCATGGTATCTCTTTAAGAATGTTTTGATTACCTAAATTCACTATTTTCCAGATAGTAAAGACTGTCAGAAAAACACATACACACAACTCAAATATATTATATCGACTTGGAGCGGAGGTCATGGACATTTGTCCATCTACCTTTTGAGAAGAGAAAGCAATTTGATATATTTTGACACATCTTTGATTTTCCTTCCGCCTTTAATTCACAGCCAAACATTTATATTATTTTTGGTCTGTTTTTGAACATTTTTTTGGATCCATGACAATATCTCATAATTTAGTCCTGCCACTCACTCATATTTCATTTTTGCTTAAAGTTTTTCTTTCTTTTTTTCTAGCTCCATGTCATACTGTACTTTCTTTTGGTATTTGTTAATTTTTTTCTTTTTCCTGTCACTCACTCCATGGCAGCTCAGAGGCACTGCAAGAAAGTGAAGAAAGATACTACCCAAGACTATGTGTGTGGGGGGAGAGAGAGAGTTTTGAAGAATAAAGAGACTTTCCTAAGGATAAACAAACTTGTGCAGATCAGCTACCAAGTAGGTCTGAAATATACATAATAGGTCAGATATTTATAGTATGTGTCTATGTAGGTTGCCAAGTACGAAGTATTCTTTTTCAATTATAGGCAGAAAAAGTATTTAACACAGTGTGTTTATTAAAGATAAAAGTAAAGTAATAACAATTAGAATAAATATGAATATTATGAAAAGTAAACAAATAGCAGACAAAATCCCCAGTCAAGCATAATTTATACATAGAACCATTTTATTCCTCAGAGAGCAAATATTTATCATCTGACTCCACTCCAAAGTTTATTTGAATACCTGACGCAGGCCCCTCCATCCCATGATGTTTAGAGATACATATTTGTTCAGAGGACCTTACTGGAACACTACCAGCTGTTTTCGAATATTCATGCCAAAAGTAATCACTTCCAAACTGTTCTGCATTTCTCCACTGGTATCATCTCAAGGGTGGAAACAGAAGCTGAAGCAGAAGTGTACCAACAGTACTTTTTCACAGGAGCTTTTTCCTAGTAGAAAGATGCAGACATCAAAGAAAGCCAGCGCAGAGTCGTCACAGTGCTGCGAGAGAAAAAGAATAAATACAGTGGGATCTGGAAGAGGAAGTGGGCATTGCATCGGAGAGGGCATGCAGAAGAGTTTCCAGAGGAGGGTCACCCAGCACAGGAAGGAGGTCCAGGAGTCCTGTGAGAGTCCATGAAATAGTATAGCAATTCTGCAGATAAGGCTATAGAGATAGAGGTTCAACAACAGGAAATGAGCCTGGAAGGGTAGGGTGGCAGGGCTCACTTAGGACCCTCAGGACTAAGGAATGTAGCATTTTTCCTACATGAAACAGGAAGCCTTGGGATGCTGGTGAAGGAAGGCGCCAAGAAGCCTGGATCCTGCTATTGACTGTCACTGACGAGCTGGGAGACTTTAAGTGAGTCGCCTAATTGTGTAGGTTTCACGTTCTCACCTATAGGGAGAGAGGGGGCAGAGAGAATCCATGACGTCCTTCCTAATTTTCATCCATACTATGGATAAGCTGTCATTTATTGAGTGCTCATGATGGAGCACTTTATTTGCTTTGTCTCATTTAAACCTTTCAATAAGCCTATGAGATGAGTGTGACTAAACCCATTTCTAGCCAAGACATGGAGTAATAGTAACACAGCCAGGAAGTGAAGAACCTAGATGTAAACTCATGTTTGGTGTTTTCTCAAAGCTAGTAAGAAATTTTAATAGGATGCTTTTGCATTTCTTAATTCTAAAAATTTTAATAAAACATGAGATAGAATAAAAAATGTTATTTGAGGGCAGCACTATTGGCTCAGTGGCTAGGGTGCCAGCTCCTTATACCAAGGGTGGCAGGTTCAAACCCAGCCCCAGCCAAACTGCAACAAAAAATAGCCAGGTGTTGTGGTAGGTGCCTGTGGTCCCACCTACTCAGGAGGCTAATACAAGAGAATCGCCTAAGCCCAAGTACTGGAGGTTTCTGTGAGCTGTGATGCCATAGTACTCTATAGAGGGTGACAAAGTGAGACTCTGTCTCTTAAAAAAAATGTTATTTTACAGGTGGTGGCAAATTTATAAACATCTGGTTCTATGAAAAGAGAATAAAATGAAGTGCATGGCAACTACATTGTGTGGAAAGTGATTCCTTCTAAGGATAAGGAGAATTTTTAAGTAGAGGCTATCAGCCATTGTTGGGGTTATAGCCATATTTTCTGATGAGTTTCCATTGAGTCTCACCTGTCTGACTACTTGAGGTGTTGTTGTGAGCAGATGTAAGCAGTTCAACAAGACAGAGAATCTAATTTCCTTTTGACTCATGTTCAAGCCTAGAAATGCCTCCTAATAACCAGATATGCTTTATCAATGGGAGGAATAGAAATAATTTGTGTAATATATTCTTAAATGATAATAATGCCATAACATATACTACAGGAAATATTGTACATGAACTATAGAGAGATCAGTTGTTTAAAGTTAGCTTAAAAAACTGTGACAATTAAATTATTATGTATATGACAGAAATATGTGTCTATGCATGCATATATATATATATTATGCATACATGGTGCTTGAAGAAAAACAAGTAGACCTCTGTAAATTCAAACTGACAGTATTGGTAAGTTGAAGTAATTTACTTAAATTAATGTTTCTGAACTTTTAAAGACATTTCCCCTTTCGATGACACTGAGACTTCCAGACATGTACCTCCCAATAACCTGTTTCTGAATCTCAAACTCAAACATATGCTAGAGTTTTTACATAATCTCTGCATACTTTTCAGGGAAGTTTGGTGAGGACAGGAAAGAAAAGCATAAAGTTGGAATGTGAGCAATACTAGGCATGAAGATTTCTTTGAAATTGTGATATGCTCCAAAACCATGAAGTCCATAGTTAACTTTTTTTTTTTTTGAGATAGAGCCTCAAGCTGTGACCCTGGATAGAGTGCTATGGCATCACAGCTCACAGCAACCTCCAATTCCTGGGCTCAAGTGAGCCTCTTGCCTCCACCTCCCAAGTAGCTGGGACCACAGGTGCCTGCCACAATGCCTGGCCCTTTTTTCGTTGCAGCCATCATTGTTGTTTGGCAGGCCCGGGCTGGATTCGAATCCGTGAGCTCAGGTGTACATGGGTGGCGCCTTAGCCCGTTGAGCCACAGGCACCGAGCAAACTTTTTTTTTTTTTAATTAAATCATAGTTGTGTACATTAGTGCAATCATGGGGTACAACGTGTTGGTTTCATATACAATCTGAAATGTTATCATCAAACTGTTTAACATAGCCTTCATGGCATTTTCTTAGTTACTGTGTTAAGACCTTTATATTCTGCACTTAGTAAGTTTCACCTGTACCCTTCTAAAATGCACTGTAGGTGTGGTCCCACCAATTACCCTCCTTCCACCCATTCTCCCCCCACTTCTCCCCTCCCTTGCCCCTTTCCCCATATTCTTGTGCTAGCAATCCCTATCAAAGCTCCATTGTCATACTTTAAGATCTCTAAAAAATAATACTTTGTTTTATATGGAATCAGAAAAAACCTCAAATAGCCAAGACATTACTCAGAAATAAAAACGATGCAGGAGGGATTACGCTACCAGATCTCAGACTATACTACATATCGATAGTGATCAAAACAGCATGGTACTGACACAAAAACAGAGAGGTAGATGTATGGAACAGAATAGAGAACCAAGAGATGAACCCAGCTACCTACCATTATTTGATCTTTGACAAGCCAATTAAAACCATTCAGTGGGGAAAAGATTCCCTATTTAACGAATGATGCTAGGTGAACTGGCTGGCAACCTGTAGAAGACTGAAACTAGACCCAAACCTTTCACCATAGTTAACTTTTTAAAAATTTCAGATTAATATAAGGGCACTTGGTTTGCACTTGTTAGGTAGAATCCAAGTGGTAGTGAGCCCTTCACCCAGGAGCTGTGCCATATCCTAGGAGGTGAGAACTTACCAAATACCCCTCCCATTCCCCTTTCTCCCCTTCTTGAATTCAGTGTTGTTTTTCTCTCACGTGGGCACGTAGTTGTTCCTCTACTAGTCCCATGTTAGTACTGATTACATTGGAGGCTTGTGTTTCCATTATTGTGATACTTTATTTAGGAGCATCTTCTCCAAAGCTTTCTGGGCAAATATAAAAGATGTAATGTCTCCATCTTTCTTTATAGTAGTATTCCATGGTATAAATATATCACAGTTTATTAATACATTCATGGGTTGATGGGCACTTAGGTTGGCTCCACAACTTGGTGATTGTAAATTGAGCTGCAATAAACATTCTGGTGCAAATGTCATTATGGTAAAATTATAGTTTTGCTTCTGGGTAGATGCCCAGTCATGGGCTTGTGGGATCACATTAAAAGGTCTACATTTAGGTCTTTGAGTATTCTCCATATTTCTTTCCAAAAAGGCTGTGTTAGTTTTCAATACCACCAACTGTGTAAGTGTCCCCTTCTCTTCACATCCTCATCAGCATCTGTAGCTTTGCTACTTTGTGATGTGGGCTATTCTTATTGGGGTCAGGTGATATCTCAAGGTGGTTTCGATTAGCATTTCCCTGAAACTCACCTCTCCCAGTCTCATAGGTTTCCCCTTTGTGACTATTAGATGCTCTTCCAAACACATACCCTAATGACTTTGCTAACCTTCATTTAAAACTAACTTGTAGTCTCCAGGCAAGTCAATTAAAACCCAGTTGAAATTTTCTTAGAAAGCTCTTCAGCATTTACTCTTACAGCAAAACATTCCTATGAAAACATTATTTAGCTAACATTTCAGATGCATCCATTGCTCTTGAAAAGTGGCTTTTTTGAAAAAAAAATAAAAAACTCCAATAATCCATAAATGAATGTGGAACGCTAGCTTCTCCATTATTCTAAAATTCAAATTTCTTACATACAGTTACACATTTGCAAACAGTCATCAGTGAAAAAGAAGAATAATTACATTTGAAATTTGATCACTAAAGTTACTAGTGATTTGGTTGAACCCATTTCCCCCACTTCCCAGCCTCAATTGCCAAACGCCTCACTCACGGGTAGTTGCCAAACCATAGAAAATCCCAATAAAGAATGTTAGTAGAATTACTAAGTTATTACTACTTCTATTACTCTCTTCCTTCTCTCTTCTGCTTTTCTTTCCTTTCCTCCTCAAACAGGCACATTGTCTGCAAATGGTCTGATCACCCTGCCTGGTTTTATAATACCATTAAGACACTTTTAGAGCAAACTGAAATAGCACAACCCACAGAAAAGTGAGCTATTAACAATGCACATGTGATAGCAACTGTGATTATGATAAACACAATAAAAATGTACTCATTAGATGGTATCGAATTCTTACCTTGAGTTTTCTCAAGGTTTCAAAATGATTCACTTTAATGAATTAGCCAAGTGAAGAGAGTCAGCTGAGCCCTTGT
The DNA here is from genome assembly GCA_963573935.1 of Arctocebus calabarensis. Lineage (NCBI taxonomy): Eukaryota > Metazoa > Chordata > Mammalia > Primates > Lorisidae > Arctocebus > Arctocebus calabarensis. Next base: position 45,246 of record CAUYON010008452.1, on the reverse strand, counting down.
TTTGACCTTCTGACTACCCTCATAGGTCATTTCTTTCCTCATGTACAAATGCCTATCAAATTAATGTTTCTAGCTAGAAAATTTGTGCTTTCTCTTGGTAGTTAAAAGAACCTTTATGCTTTTGATATTTTAACAACTGTACTGAGATATAATTCACATATTATACAATTCATCCACTTAAAGATATACTTGTGTGTGTGTTTTTTTTTTTAGTAAATTCACAGTTTTATGCAATCATCACCACAATCTAATTTTGCAACACTTTCTTCTTCCCAGAAAGAAATCCATTAGTGATCACTCCTTCTCCCCTGAGTGTCTATCCCTAGGAAACCATTGATCTACTTATTGTCTCTATATAGATTTGTCTATTGTGGTCATAGTGTGTTAAGTGGAATTATGTAATCATATGATCTTTTTGGTAACTGGTTTCTTTTAACATTCATCCATGTTGCAGCATTTATCAGCCCATTATTTATTTTTATGGCTGAATATTCCATTGCACAGACATAGCACATATCTATTTGTTAGTTTGTGGACATCTGGCTGGTTTCTACCTTTTGACAATCATCAATAATGATGCTATGAACATTCATCTACAAGTTTTTGTGTGAACATACAATCTCACTTCTCTTGGGTAGACATGGAGAAATGGAATCATTAGATGATATTGAGTAAGACATTCAAAGGTGGGTCACATGGTAACTCTACGCTTATTGTTTAAAGGAACTGCCAAACTCTTTTCCACAATGGCAGCACCATTTTACCTTCCTACCAGTAATGTATGAGGTTTCCAGTTTCTTGAAAACACTTGTATGCCTTGTATTTTTGATGATAGCTGCTCTAGTCATTGTGAAGTAGAATCTCACTGTGGTTTTGATTTGCATTTTCCTAATGACGAATGTTGTTGAGCATTCTTTTATGTGCTTATTGGAGTAGAATGGTGATTAGTAGATACTGGACTAGGGGTAGGATTGGGAAAATGTTTGTCAAAGGATATAAACTTTCCATTAGGAAGAATGAGTTCAAGAGATCTATTGTACCACATGGTGACTATAGTTAATAACAGCGTAGTTACACTTATAAATTGCTAGGAGAGTAGATTCTAAGTATTCTTACCACAAAATAATAAGTATCTGAGATTATGAGTATATTAGTTTTATTTTTCCATTTCACATTGTGTATGTCTACATATATATGTCAAAACATCATATTATACACCTAAAATACATGTGATTTTTATTTGTCAATTAAAGAAAATTTTTAAAGTTCTCATTTATTTATTCAATTAATTTAAAATATGTATTTAGTATCTACTGTATACCATGCAGAACATTACCTTGGGACTGGGAAATAAAAGGCATGGTTTCTGCCATCTCAGAACTTAACAGTCTACTGGAAAATAAAAATATTAATCAAATGGACTATAGGCTATTGAGAGTAAATACTATGAATAAGGGGTTAGAGACTATAAAAGTTATAGGAGAAGATCAGAGATGTTGTCTCAGAAAAAATAATAATTGCTTAGAAATCTGAAGGACTAAGAAAAACTAAGATAATGGCACTTGCAAGCAAGGTGGGAGAAGAGATTTCCCGGCAGTGTAGACCATATCTCAACATTTCCAAGATAAGAGAGGACAGGTATTTGAAAAATGAAAAGTACGGTGGCACCTGTGGCTCAAAGGAGTAGGGTGCTGGTCCCACATGCCAGAGGTGGCGGGTTCAAACCCAGCCACCTCTGGCATATAACTGCAAAAAAAAAAAAGAAAGAAAAATGAAAACGTTGATGTATTGGAGCTTTGAGAGTGAACTCAAAGCTCACTGCAGGGGGCATTATGAGGGTGAAAATGTAAGGAAAAATCAGACCACACAGAGCCTCTGAATTCATGTTGAAGATATTTTTTGTTGTCGTAAGAACAAGAGGAAGCCATAAAATATTAAAAAATTTATTTTTAATTTACATTCAGTAGAATACTCTATTTGTGATGTACAATGCTGAGTTTTGACTAATCCAGTTATGTATCCACCACCTCATTCAAGGAGCAGAACTCTTAACATTTTTATCACCTCCCAAATTCCTTTTTATTGCCTCTTTGTAGTTAAACACATCCTCCGTTCTCAAAGCCTGGCAACTACTGACTTGGTCTTTGTCCCTATAGTTTTGCCTTTTCCCAAATGTCATATAAATAGTATGATGCTGAATGTCACTTTCAGGATCTGGCTTCTTTCACTCAGCATCATGCCCTTGAGATCACTCAAGTTGTCGCATGTTTCAACAGTCTGTTCCTTTTTATTGCTGAGGTGTATTTCATTGTATAAATGTACAATAGTTCATCCATTCAGCTTAGATTGTTTCCAGTATGGGGTGATTATTAATAAAACTGCTTATAAACACCCACAAGCAGGTTTTTATGTAAAAATTTAGTCTTTATTTCTCTTGAGTGAATACTCGGTAGTAGCATTTGGGTTCATAAGGCAAGTGTTTAACTTCCCAACAAATAACTTTTCTAAATGCTTTGCCATTGTGTATGCCCACCGCAGTGACAGAGTTCCAGTTAAATTTCAGGTGTTTATTGCAGGGTTTAGGAATAGGATTGCCTTTTTTATATTGACAAAGTGGCTTGAGCTACATATTAAATACACAAACACTAAGAAAAGCTGATGAGCAAAAAAAAAAAAAAAAAAAGTTCTGTGTACACTTTTCACAATCTCCAACATCGCAGATCAGCAAAACAGTCTTCAAATAATCTACACGCCACCGTGAGGGGCAGGTTGCACACCCCAGTAAGACTAGGACCTTACTAATTAGTTCTAGAAGCAGTTATTAGATTGAGCGGGGGATTTTTCTGTGGAGACAATTATGTCATCTACCTTTAGAAACAGTTTGTTTCTTCTTTCAATCTGCCTATTTCCTTTTCTTGCTTGTTGCACTGCCTCTGACTTCAGGTACAATGGGGAAAATGAGTAGCAATAGAGGACAGTTTTGCTTTGCTCCTGATCTGAAGTGAAGGGGAGCATTTCATTTCATTTCACTGTTAAATAGGATGTTGGTTGTAGGGATTAATAGAGGCCTTTAATCATGGTGAGGTTCTTTTTTATTATAGATTTTAAAAAACATTTTATTATGGATGCTGAATTCTGCAAAATGCTATTTATGCACTCACTGAGATAACAGTATAATTTTTATTCTTTAGTCTTTTTATAAAGCAGGTTACTTTGGTTTGCTTTTGAATACTGAACTGACCATGAATTTTCTGGTTATAGTCATTTGGTCATGCATGTATATATAACATTATATTATCCTTTTTATATATTTCTTGTTGATTTGATAAAATTTTGCTGAAGATTTTTGCACTCATTTTTTTCATGAAATTTACTGTTCTATACTTATTATCATTTTTTTTTTTGCAATTTTTTTTTCCTGGTTTGGTATCAACGTAGTGCTGTTTTCTTCAAATGATATATGGAATGTTTCCACCTCTAAGTTTCTGGAAGGCTTAGTGTGTATGTGGTATGGTTTCTTTTTTATGGTGCTAACATTTGCCAGAACAACCATCAAGGCCAGGAATTTTACTTTTTGCAAGGTACTTAACTAAGAACTTAAGTTTTAATGTAATGGAGCCACTTAGGCTATTACTTCTTTTTCACTAGGATTTTGTAGTTTATGTATTTAAGAAATTTTGTCTATGTTGCCTAATTTATGGACATGCAGTTATTTATTTTTTTACTTTTTGAGATAGAGTCTCATTATGTCACCCTCAGTAGAGTGCTGTGGTGCCACAGCTCACAGCAACCTCCAACTCTTGGGCTTAAGCGATTCTCTTGCCTCGGCCTCCCAAGGCACCCACCACAATGTCCAGCTATTTTTTTGTTGCAGTTGTCATTGCTGGTCTGGGCTGTGTTCGAACCTGCCAACTTGGGTGCATGTGGCTGGCACCATAGTCATTGTGCTATGGGCGCTGAGCCAGCATTCTCTCTTTTATTCCTCATACTTGTAATGTGTGTCATCTCTTTTTTTCCTACTTAAGTGGCTAGTGGTTTATTAAGTTGATTATTTTCAGCTGATGAACTAGCGCTTGGTGTCATTGATTTTTATTGTTCTATTTGCAACTTTATTGATTTCTGCTGTTAGTGGTTTTATTTACTTCTTTTTGGTTGTTCTGGGTTTAATTTGCCCTTCATTGTGTAATTTCCTAAGGTAAAAGCATAGGTTACTGTTTTAACAGTTATTCTTCTATTTAAATATAATATAAAGATTCAAGATCTTATTTAAGATTTTGCTTTTCTCTAAGCATTGCTTTAGCTATATTTTGTAAATTTTGATGTGCCCTGTTTTCATCTTCTTTCAGTTGATGTTTTTCATTTTACTTCAGAGATTCTGTTTGACTCATTGGTTATTTAGAAGTGTGTTATTTAATTTCCCAGTCTTTTGCATTTTCCAAATATCTTTCTCATTCATTTCTGTTGATAAGATCAAGTATCGCTTAGTGATATATCTGTCTCTTAATTCAATTTCTGTTATCAGAGAATAGACTTTGTTTAAATTTGTTGTATGACCCAGAATCTGTGTTCAATTTTTGGGTACATATTCAGCTGTCGTTGGGTAGTGGGTTCTACAAATGTTGAACAGTTAATTCTGGTTGATGGTGCTTTTCAGGTCTTCTATTCATTCATTGTTTTTTTCCTCTATCTGTTGCTGAGGGAGAAATGTTAACGATTCCAAACATAATTGTGGCTTCATCTATTTTTTTCCACTTTTATCCATTTTTGTTTCATGGATTTTGAGACTATGTTTGTGTATGATTACACATTTGGATTGTTATATGTTTTTGGAGAATTAACTTTATTATTATAAAGTGGTCCTACTATTTCCTGGTAATATTTCTTGTTCTGAAGTCCACTTTGTCTGGACTCTATAGCTACCATATTTCAAAATGTATAATGTGTTCCCATGTATAAGACACACCCATGGTTATGGCCCAAAGTTTTAGGAAAAAAAAATCTTTTACTTTAATTTTTGATTTTAAATTGTATATATTTAGGTACTTGTTTTATGTATTGTAAAGGAATGTTAGCATTTACTTTTTTAACATAGAGTGACACTTTTTTTTTTTGCAGTTTTTAGCTGGGGCCGGGTTTGAACTCACCACCTCTGGTATATGGGGCCAGCACCCTACTCCTTTGAGCCACAGGCACCACCCTAGAGTTACATTTGTAATGTATAAGCACACATAAAACTATTACCCATGTTTAGTATTCATCCTTATTTTTTCCCAAAAAATTTGGGCAAAAGAGCACATGATATATGGCAAAATATGGTACATAAGAATTTGCATGGTATACCTTTTTCATTCTTTATTTATTTTTTTCCTCCTTTTCTAAGCCATTTATTTATGTATTTTAAATTTTAGGGAGTGTTTACAAATACCTAGTACACAACTTCTTGTAGTTGTGTCCCACACTTGCATACACTCCTACATTGTGTCAGTTATGTGGAAGCACCTCAAACTTCCCCTCCTCTACTCTCCCCTGCTCCCTTGTTCCTCCTCCTCCCGGCTTGAATTGAAATCAGTTTTCTTTCCTCTGTGGGCATGAATTAGACTGTCTACTGGCTTCATATTGGTATTGAGTACATTGGACATTTGCTTTTCCATTCTTGTGATACTTTACTAAGAAGAATGTGTTTCAACTCCATCCAGGTTAAAACAAAAGATGTAAAGTCACCATCTTTTTATGGCTGAATAGTATTCCATGATATACATATACCACAGTTTATTAATCCATTCCTGAGTTGATGGGATTTAGGTTGTTTCCACATCTTGGTGATTGTAAATTGTGTTGTGATAAACAATCTAGTGCAAATGTCTTTATGATAAAATGGTGTTTTTTTCTTCTGGGCAAATGCCTACTAGTGGGATTGCAGGGTCAAATGGGACATTGAATTTGAGTTCTTTGAGGATTCTCCACACTTCTTTCCAAGGAGGCTGTTCTGGTTTGCAGTCCCACCAACAGTGTAAGAGTGCCCCCCTCTGTCCCCTCTGCCCCTCTGCTAGGCCAGCATCTACAACTTTGGGACTTGTAATATGGGCTATTCTCACTGGGGTTAGGTGATATATCAGGGTAGTTTTCATTTGCATTTCTCTAATGATTAAGGATGATGAGCATTTTTTTCATATGTTTGTTAGCCATTCGTCTATCTTAGAGTAGGTTCTGTTCGTGTCTCTTGCCTAAGTGATAGATGGGATTATTTACTCTTTTTTTCTGTTGATTAATTAGAGTTCTCCATAGATCCTAGTTATCAAGGATCAGATTTGTAACATGTAAATTTCTTTTCCCATTCTGAAGGTGGCCTTCTTGTTTTGATTGCTGTGTCTTTAGCTGTGCAGAAGTTTTTCAGATTACTAAGTCCTATTTGTTAATTTTTGTTGTTGTAATTGCCACAGAAGTCTTTTTCATAAAATCTTTCCCTAGGCTGCCATCCTCAAGAGTTTTCCCCACACTTTCTTCTAGGATTTTTATCCTTTCATACCTTAGATTTAAATCTTTTATCCATCTTGAATCAGATACAGGTGGTGAAAGATGCCGGTCCACTTTCAGTCTTTTATATGTGGTTATCCAGTTCTCCTAGCACCATTTATGAATAAGAAGTCTCTCCATCAGTGTATGCTTTTGCTTGGTTTATCAGATGGCTATAAGAGACTGGTTTCATCTCCTGTTTTTCTATTTGGTTCCAACTGTCCATGTCTCTATTTTTGTGCCAAAACATCCTTTTTTTCTAATATGTCTTTATAGTTAAAGTAGATTCTTTATAAATAAACTTTATACTTTTTTCATTAAATCTGACAGTATCTGTTATTTACTTAGTGTGTACATTGTTTAGATTTGTTATAATATTAAAATGGTTTAATTAAAATCTGCCATCTTTAAGCTGTTTTCTATTTGTTTTGTCTTTTCCTTTCCTTTTTTATTTTTGTCTTCTTTTAGACTACTTGAATATTTTTTGTGATTTCATTTTTCTCCACTATTGATACCTGACAACATACCCTTTATGGTAGCTTCTTTAGGGTTTATAATATACATCTTTAATTTGTTAGCATTTACCTTAAAATAAATTATACTGATTTATAAGCAAGTTAAGGACCTTACATCCTTACATTGCCAATTTCTTCCTTCCATTCTTTATGTTATTTTAGTCATACATTTTACCTGTATATGTGTAAAAAACACATAATGTATTGCCATTACTTTTTGCTTTAGATAGTCTATTACATTTTAGGTAGAACAACTAAAATTTTAAAATTATGTGTTTTATATTTATTCCAGTGCCAACACTCCTGGGTCTTTGTGTATATTAAAGATTTCCTATTATTAAATACTTCCTGTCAGAAGAACTTCCTTAACAGTTTTGAAAATGAATTATCTCAATTCTTATTTTTCAGTGAAAGTCTTAATTTTCATCCTTTTAAGAAAATACTTTTATTTGCCATAAAATTTTCAGTTGATAGGATATTTCATTTAGTACTTAATGGATCTCACTCTAATCTACTGGCAGGCATAGTTTCTGATGAGAACTTTTCTATTTTTGTATCTTTATGTCTCTTTTGGTAATGTGTCATTCTCATCTCATTCCTGGTTACTTTCAAGATTTTTGATTTTTTTCTGTCTTTGGTTTTCAACAGTTTAAAAATGATATGCCTAGATGCTTTTCCATGTTAATTGCTGCAGTTTTTGTGTCTGTGGTTAGATGTCTATCATTAATTTTGGAAAATTCTCAGGCATTATTTTCTCCAGTAATTCTGCTGTTTTTTTTTTTTCCTCTTTCTTCCTTTCTGCGATTCCAGTTTGAATTTTTTGTTTTTTTCCCCTTCCATTCTTTGGTCTCATTGTGTTTAATTTTGGATAAGTTCTATTGATTTATCTTTTAAAACACCCAATTCTTTCTTTGTTTTTGTTGTAAGTCTGCGTATGGACTCCTTGGAGGCATACTTCATCTCTGTTATTGTGCTTTTCATTTATAGCATTTTTGTTGGATTTTTTCTTACACTTTTGAATCTCTGTACTGAGATAATTTATCTTATCTTGCTTGTTTTTCAGCTTGTCCATTAGAACATTGAAAACATTAGCTACAGACACTTTGAATTCCCTGTCTTGATACTCCCAACATCTTTCATATCTGATTCAAATCAGAGATCTTTTGTCTGTTGCCACTGTGTTGCCTTTCTTTGATTTTCTGCTTGCCTCGCACTTTTTACTTGAAGCTTGAACATCACACGTGGCTCATCCTGAATGTTTGGAGACAGACTGAGTTATCATTCACTATTTCACTTCCATGAAACAGTTGACAGTGTCCTTTCTGATGCACCCATGCTCTGCTTATCGGTGTTGCCAGGAGGCCTCATGGGTTTCCGTCTGTGTGGATTTTATGTTTCTTGATTTTTGTGTATCTCAAAATGTTCCTAATGACCCATGTATTTAGGATAACAGAGGCTGAGCTTTTATTGTGGAACTAAGCAGGTTGTTCCTTGTTCTGGGTCTTTAGTGTGAGATTCTGAGTCTGTTTTTTTTGTTTTGTTTTGTTTTAGGGGGTGGTGGTTTTGCCCCCCGAGTTGAGAAGGACTTGGATTTGCTGGCAGTATGGTTATTGTCAGCACACCACAGACTTCAAATTCCTCTAGCATCACTTTGTATTTAGGGTGGAAGCTGATTTGTAGAAGAGTTTTTCTCAATGTATCTTCCTCCTTAATTGTAGGTCCCTCCGTTGTTCTGTCACTCAGAGAGGGTTTCTCTTCTTGTTCTTGCCCCTCCTAAACCAGTGGATTGCTGTTACTGGTTATTCTAGACCTGTTATGCTGGTGGTAGGTGGCAGTATGATGTTACTCTCCGCTTCGTCACAGGACATCCTCCATCCCTGGGTATCAGGTTTGTGGCCTTCTCAGTGGTGCTGTACTTTCCCAACTTTACTTCTTGGCACAGCATATGTTTGTGCCACTATCTCGAGGACAGCGGACTTTTTCTCTTACTCTTACCCAGCTGCACAGAGTTTGTTTTTTAAGCTTATGAACAGTCAGCTTGTATTTTTAGAGCATAGTTTTGCAAGTCAGAAATAGTGCACTTTAACTAGAAGTCCATCCTAATCACATATCTGGTCTCTTACATTCCTACCAAGATTAAAAATACAACCTAACCAATTCATTGCTAGAATGAGTTTTTAACTCATTCCCTGCAGGGGTTTTCTGTCTCACAGCAGATTAACGTTTCTGTGATGACCACGAACGGTGCTAGTGGTGCTCAAGTCTTTCTCACTTCACAGGACTGCTGTTTTCCCCTCCCCATGGCACCGAAAGTGATGTTTTCTATGGGCTCTTTTTGTGAATACTTAGAGAGGTCTAACAGATGAGTCTGCCAGTAGGAATGAACTCTTAGTGTAGTTCCCCTAGTAGTTCCATCTTATGTTAGCCTACACTTAGCTTATACCTATTTCTTAAAAAATTTAGCTGAGTTACTCTTACTATTGCTGTGTGGCACTCAACCCAGGTAAGGTGATGCTACTATGTCATCTTTTCTTTTTCTTCTTCTTTTTTTGCAGTTTTTGGCTGAGGCTGGGTTTGAACCCGCCACCTTTGGCATATGGGACCGGCACCCTACTCCTTGGAGCCACAGGCACCGCCCTCATCTTTTCTATAAGTGCTTGTCTTCCTTGGGTTTTAGTGTAGTTGCTTATCCTATGACTTTTGTTTAATAAGTGGTTCAAAAAAATGTGAATTTTCAGATTATCTTGTGATTTTCTTCTAATTGAGACTTTTTCCCCAGTTTTTTCCCCATCCTAAACAGAAGCAGAAAATCTATAATGTATGGAATAATTCTGATGTTGTAGTGTGGAGAATCAGTATATCATGGCTAGGATATGAATGCAGAGAAACCAGGCTGTGTGTCTTCAGTAGCCCAGAGGTAAAGTGATGACTGTTTGGACTGAAGTGCTGGTAGTGAGATGGAAAAATTTTAGATGTTCTCAAGAGGTATGTGAAAAGAAAATTAATATGTTTGATTATAGGTCAGCTATGGTAGGGGAGTGTCATTTAAATAACCAGATGGTTTAATAGCAAACATTTATTACACACAGGTCCAGCGGCTGGAAAGTCCAAGATCAAAGTGCCAACAGATTTGAGTCTGGTGAGGGTCTGCTTTGTGGTTCACAGAAAGTTTATTGCTGATTTCTTGCTGCATCTTCCCATGGCAGAGCAGAGAGAGATTAATATGAGCTTTGTCTTTTGATAAGGGCATTAGGCCTGTCATTAGAAACCCCGTTCATTACCTAATCCAACCCCAATTACTTCCCCAAATCCCTACCTCCAAATACCACCACACTAGGGGCTGGGTACAGTTCATGCCTATAATCCCAGCACTTTGGGAGGCAGAGGCAGGAGGATCACTTGAGGTCAGGAGCCTGAGATCAGCCTGGGCAACATAGTGAGACCCCATCTCTAAAGATATAAAAAAGAAAAAAATGCCACCACATTTGGGATCAGAATTTCAAAATCAGTTTTAGGAGAAGGACACACAAACATGCAGTCCTTCCAATCCCAAGGAGGATGATGGAGACAGTTGTCCAAAATTACTCCTAAGTTTCTGGCCTATAAGACAAGATAATGTAGAGAGAGGGAATGCTGGAAGAAGATTGAATTTCAGGGGAGAAGAATGAGTTTGATTCACATGGGATCTGAGGTGCCTTTGAGATATTCAGCTGTAAACCTCTAGCAGACCATAGTGTATAATAATTTGGAGCAGTGCTTTTCAACCTTTCTATCTCATGGCACACTTGAACCTACAGTTAAACATCCATAGCACAGAAAAAAAGAGGGAAATAAAAAGAATATACTTATTGTGCTTTGAATTTCTTTTGAAAATACTTTAATTTTTTGATCTTTAAAAATGTTTATGGCACACCTAAGATCCTCTTATGTCATACCAGTGTGTTGTGGCACATCGGTTGAAAATCACTGGTTTGGGGTTTATTGGAGATGTCTAACTTACAGAAATGAAATTGTAAAATTATGGATCTTGTAGATCATAATAAAAGTCATAGTTCATTGAAGCTATGGAAACATAAAAAATGAGAAGAAAAAATGGGCTCAGGACAGAGATTTAACAAATTCCTTTAAGGAGTACCCCGCTTCTTCTCCTTCTTTCCATTCATGGACCATGGCCTACTCTTTCCCACCCCTTGCCCATGTTTTCTTTTCCTGGATCATTGCTTTTACCCTCCATCAGCTTCCCTTTCCCACCCAAAACATTTTCACTGACTTCTATAAGGCTTAAGTGATTAGCTTAGAGTTTTCTTTCACCAGGATGCCTCTCCTCATTCTCCAAATCAACCTGTCCTACTCCACACCAGTTTATATCCTCACACCTTCTTCTACTTCTCTCTGATGACATTTGCAACTTAATTTTTTATCCAGTATTTATCTCTTCTGGACCATATGCTGCTTGAGTGCATGGATTCTATCTATCTTTCTCACCAATTGATTTATAATCCTGGGCCAGGGTATTGCCTATAAGAAGCATTATATAAATCTTTGACTAAAGTGAGTTGCTGTCTTCCCAGATTTTCTCCTGATCACCGATGGCCTGAATTAGCATGCTGGGACTCATCAGAAACAGACGTATCATATGGCGTAATTCCTGAGTTGTTACAGTGGAGGTTGAAATGACATCCTTTAGCAGCTAGTCTTAACCTTACTGAAGTGAAGAAGAGAGAAGAATTGAAAATTGGAAATGGAGAGGACAACAGGAGGTGATATATGTTATTTTTGTGATCTTCTTAGATAAGAACCAGAATTTGGATAGTGAGGAAGTCAGATCTGGAATGAGAAATGAAGTCCTTCTCTTTCACTATTCTTCTCAACTCTTTCTTATAAGAAGTATCTACATTTTCGTGAAGAAGAAGAATGAAATTTTAAAGGACTCAATATATATTATCTACATTTTCATTAGTTTTATCTAATTATATCTATCATAATTTGTGCTTATGATTTGTGTCAGGAATTGATAAGGGCTTATTTTTGTGATGTCTTCTCTGTCACTCCCATCCTTTTTGCTAACAAAGTAACAGAGAAGAATGTACGATAGTATGGTAATAAGGTATAACAAGGTGTGTAATTATTGGACAATAACCTCTCAAGGAGCAAGGAAAGATATTGAATAAAGGGCAAGATATGGGGAAATCCTGGCTGTGCTGTTATTATAACCTAGCTATATAGCAGTTTTATCACTTTTGTGAAGATTAAAAAATTACGACTTGTTTTTCAAAAAGAAAGAAAAACATTGGGAAGAATAGTAAAGAGAATGCCAGTGTATGAAATCATTTTTTCTACTTTTTACTTTATGTGTTCTAGTTAATGTTGTAGTAGATGATGATTTCCTTGCCCATGGAGATTACTTTTGTAAAAAATGTCTTCTAAAATTAGGTGAAATGTTGAACAGAACTTACTTTTCTTGAGCTAATCATTGAAATGATGGTTTCTGGAAAGTGCTTATTAAACAAAGTAGAAATACAAAATTTTAAATTTCAAGCTCTTAGAGATACCACCATTTAAACTTTTCAGAGCAGAAACTCAACAGCCCATAATGCTGTCAGTAAGAAATATAAAGAACCCCAAATTAAGATGAATATGACTTTCTGTTTTAATATCTATAATTAACAGCATGTAGGAGGTTCAGTGGGAGAGGCCGTCCATCAACATTATGGTATCTTTAGGCTAATATTGGTTTTTTGTATCCTAAAGAATGTTTTTCCAACTATGGGTTTTCTAGCATTTCCTTGAGATTCAAACATTTAAAGTATGAGAGAATCCTTTAATGAATGAACAGTGAAACTTTTTACTATTGTTAATCTTCTAACTCTGTCCTGAATATTTGTCTATTCCCTAAATCTTAAGGCTGGAGTCAGCTGATCAGGACACTGAGCAAACATCAATGTTGATAAATCTGGCACAGTCATTTAGTAGAATCTTTAAGAATTGAGGTCTTTATTGAGTTTCCTGTAGAAAGATAGGGGGTAAAGTTTCCCCCAGGAGGATAGCTTTCACTTTTTCATATACAACTGAGACTCATCTAGGGTCAGGTCAGGTATATTCTTGAATGTTCTCATCTGAGAAGCAGTGTGCTTGACCATTTTTGAGCCCTGCCTTCCTTATTAGTCACTAAGTCCAGAAGAACCCACTCCAAACAGATGTCAAGTCAGAGTTGGAAGGCTTCCATGGCCAGGCTTCATGTTTTGATAAGTATGCAGTTGCAAGCTTCTATTTGCTCTTCACCAGGTGTGCAGCTGGTAGACTTAGGAGGCTGTAGGTTCGAAACCCTATGGGCCACCTTCAAGTGGAGGCTTCCTCCTTCTGATAAAGGCTGTATTGGTAAAATCATCAGTTCCAGAAATGTATACTATCTTCAGTACCCAGTGGGTCGGACAAGGAGCTACACTTCCTTTTTGGTACTGGGGAGCAAAGAAATAGCAGTTGTTTCTTGACCACTGATTGAAATGAGCTCTATGAATCACAGTTCCAAAAAGCTTCACTTTGGAAACTTGGCTTTTGTCAGGGTTTATCAGCCACCCCCCTTTTAGTGAAGGTATGATAACACCTTAGTAAGGGCTGTTGAGATTGAGTCTTCTGAATTGCCATACAAAAGGCCTTCATCTTGATAGTGAAAGCTTGGTCTATGAATACTAATTCAATTTTAAGGCCTTCCGGTGACAAGTGGCAGTGGAACTTGTCCCACTAGTATAATACTTCTCTGTCTGTAGCTCTTTCCAGACTGGGATAGCCTACTGCACCACTAATGCACCACAATGTGACAAGCACAGCATATAACAAATCAATTAGTAGAAGCCACAAAAAAGAAAAAAAATACTTTGAATTGGTCAAAGGCCCCACTTAACAGATCTTGTTAGTGTCTCTCTGACATTACGATCCTTCCGCAAACTGCATGAGCAGGATCCAGGCACCCCACCTTGGGTCTGTGTAGGATGTTTCCCAGCACACGCAGAAAGTAGCTACTGTGGGGTAGAGTGAAAAAGAGGAAATGGGGTCACAGAGAGAGAAAGACACACACACACACACACACACACACACACACATACACACGTGGGGGGATGGAAGAGAGACTGCACTCCAGTTAACAAGGCACTTCTGGTTTTGAGCAACAGTGTCATAGTTCAACCCAACCCAACAAATTGCTAATGCTTTGGTTCTGCCTAAAACTTTAAGTTTGAGAGACTCCTTGATGTTTCTACTCCTGCCTAGAGGAGAGTGAAAAACAAAGGTACCAGTCAGAGAGCTTGTTACCATCCCTTATCCTGGCCCCAGTCTCACTGAAAGGTCAGGCAGGAGGGGACCCTTTCTCCTCCATCTCACCCACCAAAAGTTAAGAAGGTTCACTACCAGACCCAGGAGAGGCATCCCATATCCCCTAACCCAGCCCCACAAAATGCCCTTCTTCTTCCTCTTTCAGAAGCCATGTCTCCATCAACATGCCATTCTTATTGCCACAATTGTCAAGAACTTTCAAGGGTCTGAGATTTTGCCTTTTTCACAAACTAACAAATTATTCACCACATTTCACAGATGCTGGTAGAAGACACACAATTCCTGGATTAGAGACAAAGGACTTTATTACTCATGGCAGAATAGGCAGATGAAGCTTGGTATTTGTCTAAGTTCTCTTTGTTTCCAAGGTCCCCAGGGGCCCAGATAGATCAAACATTGTGGGTTTGTGTCAGAACTAAGGAGTCTGCCCCCAGGGAGCCCCATGATTTTAAAGGAGCTGCCAGAAAACCTGCACAACCTTTAGCTGTGAGAGACATATAATCTCTATCCTCCAAGCTGCCACGCAAACATTCTTAGAAGAGTTTGAAACAGAGATCTGAAAATGAGATGTATGGAAACATGAAAGACCCACAGAGAGTCGTTCTCCAACACATTTTCAACTGATGTTCCATGGTTAAGGATTCTGTCTCCGTGAGAGCTCACTTATAAGACAAACCATTAGCTGTTTCTCAAAAGGAGAATAAACAGTTGACAAAGAGAAATGGCTTCTTTCCAAAACTATAAAGAATTCTGCTATAATTCTTTTATACGAGATTATTATAAATTCTCTATAACCTATCTTAGATCTGTGGTAAGAAGAATAATGCTCCCTCAATGATGCCCACTCCCTAATCCCTGGAACCTATGAGTATGTAATCTTACATGGCAAAGGGAGAGTATGATTGAAGATGGAACCAGGCTCATTCATCACCTGATTTCCCCATTCTCTTCCTGCTTCTTCAATGGCTGACATTTGAAGAGCACTGTGGTATTATAGAAAAAATATGGGCATAAGATTAGATAAACAAGGGTTTGAATTCTGATTTTACAATCTGAATTAATTATTTAACCTGAGTCTCATTTATATGCAGAACAAGTAAAAGAAGACCTACATCACAAAGTGAGATAATAGTTGCTTGAGAAATGTTAATTTCCAACTTCCTATACCCTTCTGTTTAGGGAGGACTAGATAATCTTCACACGTACATTTTAACTGAGATAACTTAGCATTTGTATTAGTTTGCTAGGGCAGAGTGGCTTAAATAACACACATTTATTGTCTCCCAGTTGTAGAGACTGGTAGTCTGAAATCAAGGCATTCAGGATTGTTTCCATTTGAGGACTGAGAAGGAAAAATTTGTCCCATGCTTTTCATGTCTCTTCTGGTGGGTTACTGACAATCTTTGGTATCCTTTGGCTTGCAAAAGCATCACCCCAATCTCTGCCTTCAATTTCACACAACATTCTCCCTGTGTATATGTCTGTGTCTGAATTTCCCTATTTTATAAAGAGACCAGTCAGTCATCTGGATTTTGAGGGGTGGGGAGGATCCAGCTTATTTGGTAAGACCTTGTATAACTAATAACATCTGTTGGAAATAGGATTTATTTCCAAATAGGTACACATTCTGAGGTACTCACATTCTGGAGTTAGGACTTGAAGGTGTGAATTTTGAGAGGACACACTTCAACCTATAACCATATTCTAAACTGTCTCTACAAGGGACAGCTTTTTGTAAAACTCATGATTTAATGTTAATATTTGTTGATCTGATACCATTTTCTTCCACTAAAGAGTGAAACTTTGTCAGATTGTCAGGTAATAATCTGTCATATAATAAATAATCTACATGAGATGTTTAATGATAGCAATTACAGAAACATTTCCTTAGTTAAACATCGTATAATTGTCTTCCCACAACATGGCAGCATAACCAGAAGAGGTCAAATCATTATCAATGAAAGAATCTCTGTAATTCAGGGAGCTTCAGTACTTACTATTATCAGACTAAGTCAAAATACATTATTTGATTTTCACATAATAACATACTTTTGTGTGCTCTGATTAATAGTGATAAGTAATACATGTACTATGCCTTATAATACATGTTGATTTCTACTTGTTTAAGTGGCTTTATAGGCCGCCTCAGTTTAAAGTTAGTACTGGATAACATTCAGCCTTGTGTTTGAAGAGAGTTCTGGCAGCAACAGTGTTCTGGAGATCCCTGTATCTAATTTAGGTTCCAGTTAATTATCTGTCTTTCTGTCTCTCTCTTCATTTTTCTTTAGCTGCAGTCATTTGTTTAAAAAAATGTTGAGAAAATCCTATGTTTAAAATAACTGACACTCCTATGTATAAAATAACTGGGTACTAGAAGACAACGATCTACTGTTAAGGTCATCACAGTTTGGTGAGAGGAAACACAGTTTGTCTTAGCCCACTTCAGCTGCTATAGCAAAAATCCCATAAGTGACTTGTAAGCAACAGACATTTATTTTCACTGCTCTAGAGACCAGGAAGCCCAAGACCAAAGTGCTGGGAAATTCACTGCCTGGTGAGGGCTTGTTTTCTGGTTCATAGACGACTATCTTTTTTACTGTGTTCACATGTGGCAGGAGAGACAGGGAACTCTCCTTTCTCGCTCACTCTTTTTTTTTAGATAGGGTCCTACTCTGTCACCCAGATGTGAGTCACATGTGTGATGATAGCACAAAAAAGGCTTGAACTCCTGGGCTTAAGCAATACTCTTGACTCAGGCTCCTGAGTAGTTGGGACTGTCGGTGGTGTGTGCCATTATGCCCGCCAATTATTTTTTTAGACACAAGGTCTTGCTTTATTGCCCAAGCTGGTCTCAAGCTCCTGGTCTCCAGGGATCCTCCTGCCTTGATCTCCAAAATGCTGAAATTAAAGGCATGAGCCACTGCCCCTGGCTGGGAGCTCTATTTCTATCAGGGCACTCATCTCATTCCTTAGTCTTACTTACACCATCATGACCTAATCACTTCCAAAATATCTCACCGCCTAATGCCATCACTTTGGAGTTGAGGATTTCAACTTATGTATTTTGAAGGGATGCAAACATTCAGATCATAGCACCGTCATAATCAATAATTGTAAGGTACTTTCACTTCTGATCACAATGAAGTAATAGGAATTTGCCTTCCTGCTGAAATAACTTAAAAGAAAGAGCAAAATATATAAAACATTGTTTAAGACAGTCAGCATCAGGCCACAAACGTTTCTAAGACATGAGACAATTTCTTTATGAGACATAAAGTAAGTGAGGTGTGCCATATGATTGCCTAGCTTACTGCCTGGCAGGAAGAGGAACCAAGTCAAAGCCCAGTAGACGTCTTAAGTTTAGGAGTTGGAGTTGAGAGTTCCAGGAGATCAAGCAGCTAGAATTCTCATGGTAAACTACAGGGAAGAAGATCACTGTACAGAGAAAGAGCCCTGGAGAGCCAATAGAGTCAGTCCCCCTCCAGACTTCAGTTCAATACTGACTAGAGAACCATCTAAGGTTAAGGAAAGAACTATCTGAAAGTAAGTACTAGAAGAAATAGTACTTGGAGCTCACATAGGGCTCAGAATGGTTTATTTTCCCACCAGTCAGAATAAAGAACCTCATAATTTGCAGAGAATTAGATAGATTACTAAGCAGTTTGTCAAAGTTAGCACCAGACTAAAGGGTGCTGTGGTCCAAATTGACAAAGTTTAAAACCAAGACCCAAAGGATCAAACTCTTTCCAAATAAATTGTCTCAGAGCAAAACTCAAAATATTTATAAGAATAAAGAAGTATCCATATGTAACAAGGTTAAATTCATAATGTCTGGTATCTAATCAAATATTATCAGGCATAGAAAGAACCAGGAAAATATGACCATTATGAGAAAAATAATGAGTAATTATAATATCAAGTATTGCTATGGTCTGGATGGTTGTCTCCCCCAAAATTCACATGTTGAAACCTAATACCCAATGAGATAGTATTGAGAGGTGGGACCTTTTGAGGTGATTAGTGTGCTTTTAAAGAGGCCCAAGAGAGTTGCTTTATCCCTTCCACCATTTATGATGAAGGGACCTTAGCCAGACATCAAACCTGCCAGTGCCTTCATCTTGGACTTCTCAGCCTCAAGAACTATGAGAACTGTTGCTGTTTGATAAGCTATCCAGGCCATGATATTTTGCAATAGCAGCTCAAAGGGACTAAAGTAGAAATGGGTACCAAAAGTGGAGGTGTTGGTGTAGCAAAAGTGTGGAAGCAGATTTTGAACTGGATAATGGGTAGAGACTGGAAGGGTCTGAGGTGCATGCTAGAAAAGACCTACATTTTTATGAACTGTTAATGGTGATTCTAGTGAGAGCTCATAAGAAAGGAAAGCTATAGAGAAAGCCTCAGTCTTCTTAGAGATTACTTATGTGGTCATGAACAGAGTGTTGAAAGAAATATTGACAGTAAAGGTCATTCTTAAAGGAATCTCAGCAAGAAATGATTAGCATGGTATTGGAAACTAGAGGAAAGGCAGTCTTTGTTATGAAGAGGCAAAGACCTTTATCCATGACTTGTGCTCATATCTAATTTTTTGAAGAATGTAAAATGCAGTAAATCCTCTGTAAATAAACCATGCAAAAGACTGAAAAGCTGATTGAATATGGAGGTAGTTAACAAAAGGCCCTAGGCCTACTGTTCCATTATATACATATGCATGTCCAGTCAATGAAAATTAGGTCAACTTAAGGAGGTGCTCTGCTGTGGAGGTTCTACTATATTTTGCTGAGGAACTATCTAAGCAAAATGTTGAAATAGTGGCTTTGCTTCTCTTAAATGTAAATAGTAAAAGTGAAAAGAGAAAAATGATTTAAAGTTGAAATTTATAATCAAAAGGGACATGGAACTTAAATACTTAGAAAATTTTCAGCCTGATCCTACTGTAAAGAATAAGCTTGCATGGGAAAGAACACTGAGGGTGTGACAAAGTGACCATTTGATAAGGAGATCACTAGGGATTGACTGAAGCCTGGTGCCTTTCATCAAGATGATCAATTAATGACTTCAAAGGCATTTTGGAGATTGTTGGTGCCACCATTTCCATCATATCCCCAAAGTGCCAAAGCCTAGAGACAGACTGATGTCAAAACAAAGATCCGATACCTACTGCCCAATATTCTCTTAACTGTCTGCTTCCTGTATTTTGGTGCAGCACTCCTTGGCTTTCCCAGGTGTGGCTCATGGGTGCAGTGGGGTGCAGGCCTCAGTGGCTGCCCCTTTTGAGCACAGGCAGTGAACCTGAGCAGCATCTGCATGGTGCCATCTTTGTAGGCATGCAGAGTACATGAATCATGGGGTATGACTACTTCCTCTTAGACTGCAAAGGATTCCCTGCACAGACACAGGGCAGTCTAGGCAGAGAATCCCCCAGGAGCAGGGCCAGTGCACAGCATCCCCCCTATGGCAATGCACAGTGGAACTATGGGATTGGGGCCACCCCTACGACCCCAGATCTGTAGAACCAACATTGTGCAACTCCAGCCTTGACAGCTATATAGCACTTGACCTCAACTCTTGAGAACAGAGCCCAGGATAGCCTGGGGATGGAGCTGACCAGAGCCTTGAGAGCTTAACCCCCACCCCTGAGTGTCTGGAAGAAGGGCCATCCAGTTAATAAGACATATTCTCAAGCCTTAAGATTTAATGTTCCTTGCCCTGTTGGGATTTGGAATTACTTGGACCTGTTATTCCTTTCTAATTTCTATTTCTCCCTTTTTGAATGGGAATGTTTATCCCATACCTGTCCCACTAATGTGTTTTGGAAGAGTATATCCTGTTTGATTTCACAGATTCACAGTTGAAAAACAATTTGACGTAGTGGGAATTATACCTTCCCACTGATATCTGATTTATATCTGATATTAGTCTAAACTCTGGAGTTTAGACCTTTGAGTTGCTGTTAGAATGAGCTAAGACTTTTGGGGCTGTCAGAATGAGACAAATGTATTTTATTTTGCATCTGAGAAGAATGTGAGTTGTGGGGGACCAGGGTTGGAATGCTGTGGTCTGAATGTTTTTCTCCCACCCACCCCCATTTGTATGTTGAAAACTGATTATTAATGAAATAGTATTGGTGATGGGGTCTTTGGGAAGTGGTTAGGTCATGAGGATGAAGCTGTTGCCAATAGAATTAGTGACCTTATAAAAGAGGTTCAAGGCTACCTGTTTGCCCTTTTTCCCCTGTGAGGACACTGATAGACATTGCTGTCTATGAAGAAGAGGGCCCTCACCAGATAAAAGCCTACTGGGCCCTTGATCTTGGACTTCTTAGCCTCCACAACTGTGAGAAATACATCTCTGTTGCTTATGTGCTACCCAATTTATGGGACTTTTGTTACATAGGCTTAAAGGGCCCAAGACAGGGATATTCACAGGGTACTACGGGAAAGTTGAGGAAATGACAATTAACTCTCCTTGGTAATTATGGGTGAGGCAAGTATTAAAAGAAGCTTCCTGATGGAGGTGAGAGATAATATGAATATTGGAGAATGGTTAGGTGTTAGGCAGGTGAGGATACGAGAAAAGCATTTGTGACATGGGCCACAGGATACTCTAGCACATAGAAGCATGGAATTATAGATGCCCTTTAACCAAACAACCTGTATGTGGTTCTGTCCAGCTGAAAGTAGGGAGGAAAAAGACAGAAACCAGGAAAGCTGTGTGGGATCAAAATTTGGAGTGTGCCATGTTGGCAAACTTTTTTCTGCAAAGGTCCAGATAGCAAATATTTTATGATTTATGAATTGCATAGAGTCTTGTTGAACACCCCTTTTTGTGGTCCATGGGCTATAGATTTTAGGTCCTTGTTGTAGGTGATGGGGAATGACTAAAGGGTTTTTTTTGGTGTTTGTTTGTTTTTGCAGTTTTTGACCGGGGCTGGGTTTGAACCAGACACCTTCAGCGTATGGGGCTGGTGCCCTACTCCTTTGAGCCACAGGCACCACCCATGACTAAAGGTTTTTAAAAGGAAAAGACCATTTAGGTTTGCACTGTAGATAGAATACTTTGCCAACAGTGTGGGAGGATGCAGTTGAGGGGATACAGCAGGGAGACTGGTTAGGGAGCAATTATGTTAGCCCAGTGGGGGGGAAGAGGAGGTGGGTATATGAATCAGAGACACTGGAGAGAAGGTTGGGTTGGAATCATAGATAACGGGAGTTATCAGCACATATCTGAGTTTAACTCCAAGTGTGGATAAAATCAGGGTAGGAATAAATGCTGAGGCACAAAAGTTTTTATTCAAAGACTAAGGTATGCAGGATACATTTACTTGTTAGTGCATTTATCCTTATTATAACTCAGGATAGATAGATTTTATTACCCCCATTTTATAGATGATGAATCTAAAGGTTGGAAAACTTAAACAGACTGCCCAGAGCTACCAATTCAAGAGAGATCAAATTGGAATTTGGCCATTTGATTCTGAAGTTCTTACCCAACTCTTCATAGAGCCAGTGGTATTCAGCTAATCCCATGGAGGGTTCCCTTTCTCATTGGTTGTGTCTTATCATACTTTGCCTTCACTGATTTTGAGGTGGTCTAGAGGACTGTCCAAGTTGCTAATAAAAGAGGGAGGTCATGTGTTGCCACTGAGTGCCTGCAACATTGCTATTTCCAAAGAATACACCTTGCTTTTGCAACCAATTTTGCCTGGAGCCCTTGTGTTGAAACCAGTCCGACTTCCCTGCCACGGATCCTTCCAAACTTTAAATTGTATATAGTTCATACACACAGAATTCAAATGATCCTGAGACACTATCCTGTAGTGAGGAATTTCTAAAAGTCAGTCCTAGCACTGCAACTGTTCGCAAAGAGAAACTGGCCAATATTCATAATTCTTCAAACATATGGTAAGGCAGAGCATATTTTAAATATCAAGAACATTTACTTGAGACCTTCCCAAATGGTTTCAAAATTTTATTTGGGGTTTGGACACACATCAAAACATGGATTTACCTGACAGATCGTGGCCTGCCTTGATCTTTGCAGGGCGCGCATTTTTCATGTCAGGATATTGAATGTACATATTAACTACATTTTGAATCCACTTCTGGACCAAACCTGGGATTGGCTTTGACAGATATGCCACACTTTAGGAAAGTTAGCTCTAACATACTTCTCTTAACACAAGTTTCCCCTTTTTATTTGTTCAGTACGAAAAACAAACACTGAACATATGGAAGGAAAACAGGGGCTGCTGAAAACTTTGAAAAAATATTTTGTGTAGGTTTCATTTTGGTTCCACAGGACCTAATGTTTTGAAGGAGTTAGCGCAAATTTTTCTTCATTCTGAGGACATTTGCCGATATGAGAAGAGTAGAATCCTGCTTGTCCTTGAGCAAACAAGCTTGGAGAAGAAAGACGCTTTGTGACTGGGAGGTCTATCTTACCGACAGCACGCTGGAGGCAGAGGGGAAGTCGTATTTCATAAAATTAGACCAGGATTCTAGGAAAACTTGAAATGATCCCAAATCTCTTATTTCTGTAATATCTTACTCTACTTCTAGCAGATATGTTCTTTTAAAACTAGAAGTTGTATAAAAATATCCAGAAATGCTCGAATCTCTATATCAGAACCCATTAGTAACATAAGCCATGAAGCAGTGAAATGATACAAATGTGATAGGAATATGCTATCAGTTTAAAAACTAAACCTTTGTAATGCCATGGATTGCTTTAGAAGGACATAGTTCTGATTTTCTGAATTCCTGGTTTTCCCCATCCCGATTTCCCCCTCTGTTGTATGTGATTTCTTTCATACCGTCCCTTTGTTTCCAAAGAGCCAACGTTCTCTCTTCAAAGCACCTAAAATTCCACCTTTCATAAGCAATCTACTTTGATTACAAGGACAGGGAGGGGAGACACAGACATAGGGAAATGAAAATATTCTCTCTCTCTTTTTTTCTGGTTACAGAGTCACAATCCTTGGACTGTTCTTTAGTTTTAATTTTATATAAAATGAAATGTAAACCAGCCCCAGACAAGCACCTTATTATGCCTGTTTACACCTCGTCAGACTTTTCTAGGAAAGTAGCTTATTGATAAATATTCCTAAAATATTAAATCCACAAACAAATGTATACTTTTTCACCAAAGTGTCTAAAAGAAAGTGATCTTTCTTTTATATAAAATTAAATATTATTTTTTGTATGTAGATACTTCTATACACACATATGCATGTACTTATTATTTCCCTGTTTTTAAATGTTGAATTTAAGAACTCCTTTTTTAACAGCAAGCATAATAGCATATTTTGTCTTTAGAACTGTGTTGTTTCCATGAAACATGAGATCTCTTGTGGATTTATAAGCTTTGAAAAAATAGAGATATAATAAAAGAGGCCAGTGTCCCTGACATCTCGTGAACACCCACCACTTGTTTTTTAAATAGTAAATGCAAAACACACTCTAATTAATAGCTATAATCCTCTTACTTGAAAGATTTATCATGTTGAGTCTACTGCAAGTGTACCACCTTATAGATCAAAAATTTCTAGTGAAGTGAAGATTTGCTCTGCAAATAAAAGAAGATACGGCTGCAGATAAATCTGGGTGTGTGCATAATTGAAAGAGCTATAGAACCAAAAAGGGGGAGGGAACAAATGATTCCTGGAATTGATGCCCATTGAATCTCTGCCCATTTCTAAAAAAGAACCTTGGAAAAAAAAAAAACTTATCCTGGCAAAATATTGGTTTCCATTACTTTTCATTTTCTCTTGCCAGGATCAGAACCAGATGTTCTGTAATATAGCAAAGTCTGTTCTATTGGCATTTTTGGTTGTATTAACTTCAGGAACTACTGGAAATTTTATGTGAGAAGATTTGCAGGTGATTGTCATCCAAATTTCCTGAGACTTCAGGGTTGGAGAAGAGATGGCATACAGTGAAAGTGTCCAAATATCTTGTGTTCTCTTCTTGATATGCTCATATTCATAATGAAACACATATGCTCATATAACTTATCTTACAACATATGGTACAATATAATTGAAGAAAGTCTATGCAATTATTTCACCCCTGCTAAAAAAGAAAACAGTTCTGCATTATTAATGAAAACGAGTCAGAGCTTAGGGTGTGTGCTAGAGATACAGGCTGTAAATATAACCTACCAAAATATCCTCTCCTCCTGGAAAATAAAGAAGAGAAATTGCACAAGTACGTTGCAGTTTGGGTTGGTGTCATTTCCTTTTCCTCCCTCTCTTATGTCTAACTTGACCATAAAGTAAAGCAATTTCAAAACTGACAACTGAAGCATGTAGAACTTGAACTTATGTGGGTGATCGTACTTAAAATTGCATCCATGACTTACTCTGCAAATTTTATCATATCAATTATGGGGTGGTGAGAGGGAAGAATGTCTTTTAAAATCTAATACTGTATTAAATCCCCCTTTGCCCTCCCCACATACTACATTTGATGAGTTTGTCAAAGTGTTTGCAGATAATAGCATTTCTAGGACTGTGTCCTGGCAATAATTACCACCATCTAGTTGTGGAAAAAGTCTTACCACTCACCCCTGGGGGCTCTGTCACGAAGGTCTAGCTATTGACAAGGTGTTGACCATGTGAGTGAGTTTCAATTGGATATGTTTATGTTTTAATTTTATAATGGCTTTTAGACAAAGCAAGGAAAGCATATGCCTTGGTAAAAAGAAACAGGAAAATTTAGATAATATTACTTTGCTTTGGTGAAAGAACCTTTCTGAACAGGCTCCTTGGTCTTCATTTTATGTGCTACTTCAGTGGTTCGGTGGAAACACACATCGTGAGATGGAGCAAGTCTGCTCCAGAAGAATGGGAGAAGGTGGCTACTAAAGTGTCAAACTTCCCACTCCATTCCCCCCACCCCCACCATGCACAAAACAGATGTTCTGGGTGGGTTTCCAGCACAACATTTCATGTCCTCTGGGAAGAAATGAGGATCAGAAAAGGTTGTTGATGAAGCCAGGCAGGCCATGGCCAGATGTTCAGAGAATCCCTAGCTATAAAACTGAGAGGCTGAACGAAGTTCTGACATTTGTCAAAAGCGCCTTTAGCAGGAGTATGCCCAGGTCAGACTGGCAGCTTGGGCAATGCCCCCAAACATATTAAATGCAAACTTATTAAATGTAGAGTATCAATGTCTTTATATAGTGATCAAGAAAATGCCATGAAGGCTATCTGTAACAGTACGATCAAAACATTTCTGAATGTATATGAATCATGCCCTATGATCGCACCAATGTACAGAATTATGATTCAATAAAATTATAAAAAAAAAAATTAGAAGTGGACCCGGCTTTTTGCTGGAAGATATATTGCTGATCAAGAAGTAAGAAATTTGTTACAGGTCTCATTTCTCCTTCATAGTCAGTCTCAGCAATGGCTCTGTATGGGCCTTCGTGATGGTGATGCACTGACTTTGATTAACAAGTGAGGAAACTCTCATGACAGGACAGATGGGCTTGACACGGTGAGATTTCCCACTGTCTTTCCCCACAATGACTGGGGACTTCCATCCTTGCTACACAGTAGAGGTGAAAATTCTCCAACCATTTTGAATCTCAGAGACAGTGGTTACCATCCTAGTATTTTTTTCTTTCTTTTCTTTTTTTGAAGCCATTTATTTGTGAAGATAAATACATGTTTGCATATTTTTCTGGTATTATATCTTTGCTATTTGGGGGTGGAGGTGAGAGTTGAAAAGGTAGTCTTCCATGTGAAACCATACACTCTCCATCCTGACCAGAAGTCAGGATATTTTATTTATATTTTAGAAAGATCAGAGTGGAATAAGTGGTAGTTGATTAGAGGGCATTGAAGCTTGAGATGTGATTTCCATTTTGAGAGATTCCAGGAAAAAAAGACAAAGAGCAATCTATGACAAGAATAATGTAAGAGAGAAAGGTAAATTAGAGAAATGTAGAAAACACTATCCAAATAGAGATGGGACACTAGCTGTTAACAGGGCTACACTGCCCCCCAGGGGGTGTTTTGGAAATTGGTGGTAATATTTTTGGCTGCCACAGCTAAGATGGAGAGGTTCTGATATTTAGAATTGGTGGGGGCCAGACATGGTTAATTTCCTGCAATTTGTAGAATGGTCTTGCACAACAATCTTGTATGTCCTGTATGACTTTCAGACATCCCAGACGGACTCTGGGTGAAACATCTATTTAAAATCATCTAAGTGAAGAACTTAACTTTATATATTATTGCTAAGCATTTTTCACAAGATTTTATTATGTACCGA
Organism: Arctocebus calabarensis; assembly: GCA_963573935.1. Lineage (NCBI taxonomy): Eukaryota > Metazoa > Chordata > Mammalia > Primates > Lorisidae > Arctocebus > Arctocebus calabarensis. Next base: position 18,608 of record CAUYON010008452.1, on the reverse strand, counting down.
ATTTTCCAAGGGTGCAACTACTGTATTAATTCAGTGACCATTTTGTTTTGTTTTGTTCGGAACTTCACCAAGAATTATCTACCATTTCAGAAAACCAATTCACTAACAGCAATAGTGCTCATGGTGTGTAAATTACCCAAATCACAAATCTTGATTTTTTTTTGTCTTCTGTGATTTTAATGTGCAATAGAGAAAATAGGTTCTTTTGAACCATTCTAGAATAGAATATTATCTAATAGAATTGCATGAAGCATGAGGATTTAACTGAATTTTATATGTAAGTTGTTACTTAAAAGAGTTTCATAGTAAGTCATCCTGTGCATTTTTATTGTGTGGCAGAATAATAAATACACATATATTGAAAATTGCATAATGGAATTAGTTATTACATTGAGGCTGCCTGTTACATTTCAACATTATCTGATACTGTCTCTAAAGGCCTACCAGGGTAGTTTTCTTTAGTCTTTTGTTCCGAAGTTCCTTTTAAAAACACCATTCTCTATTCTTCAAAACCCATCAAAAACTGTGATTTCTGGACTCTTTGTAAAAATTTGAAACCAAATGTATACTTTAACATGTAAGGAGATTTCAGGAGAGATGATAATACTTTTTGTATTCATCCCATGTCATACCAAAAGGGTTATTTTAACACTATACATTGTTGCAATGTAAACAAACATTGGTTTTTTAAAAAAATTGTTTCAGGTTAATTGAAGGTACAAATAATTAGATTATACTGATTGCATTTGTTAGGTAAAATCCCTCTTATAATAGTGTCCCACCCCCTCGAGGTGTACCATACACTGTCACCCCCATTCCCCCTCCTGCCTTCTCCCTGCTCCCTCATTCATCTACCCCCCACCTTGAATTGATTTGACATTTTCTCTTGTGAGAGTGTGTATTAGATTCTCTACTGCCTTCATATTAAAATTAAGTGCATTGGATTCTTGCTTCTTCATTCTTGTGATACATTACTAAGAAGTACATGTTCCAACTCTATCCAGGTTAATACAAAAAATGTAAAGTCTCCGTCTTTTTAAATGACTGAATACCATTACACCTTTGAAGATAGTCTAGCAAGCTCATTTGTAATAGTACCTTCCTCCCTTCATTTATTCCACTTTGAAAGCATGCCTTGGAGTTTAGCCTTACTTCATTCAATGCTGTTTTCCTCTTTCCTTTACCTTATACAAATGATTCTTGTCTAATATTGTGTTATCTTACCAGGGCTTATACTACTACTACTCACACCACTGCTCTTTTTTCCCTCCAACTACTTTCCATAGTTGGATTTTCTTCTTTTTTCTTTTTTTTTTTAAGTGAAGAAATTTGTGTTGATTTTAATTTAGTAAATGAAGACTGCTTTACAAATGAGAATAAACAATATAAAACCCAACGTGCAGTAATGCTAAAACAAATGAAATAAAATTATGCACGTTCAAAAAAGAAATTATCCAGAATTATTTTACCGGATGATTCAAGTGAGGAGGAAAGCAATGTAAATGATGAAAGAGAATCCAGTGTCATGGTCAACCCCAGCACTGTTAACAAGAACAAATACCTCAGGACCACTGTTTGAATTTAGTACCTTTGGGGTCTTCATTGCAATCCAAACTCCATTCTAATTCAAACGTTAATCAATCGGCAAAGCAGAAACAACAGACCCCACTTAATTTAAAAGATATGATTTTTGAAGTCTCGGACTTCAACCTCAGAGCCATAATAAAATCGAATCCTCCTCACCACCGTTCCCTTCTGTTGATCAACAGAAAGACCATAGAAAATTTTCAATTCCATCAAAGGTATGAATCAAATAAAAGAAAAAGAGCCTTCATAGATTTATCAAATCAAAAAATTCTTCTTTTTTCTTCTCTTAAATCCATTATAAGTGGATGAAAGCACCTGACTACTTCAAAATATCTTCTACTATGGTGCAGTCTGAGAATTTACATATTGAGATACATATAATTTCATTATAAATTTTTTTCTTTTATTTTCTTTCATCACATAGTTAGGACACTTATCATGATTATTTTGATATTATTATGAACTCTTTTTATTTTGCTTCCTCATCAAAGTCATCCATTACAGTTATAACCTCAGTAAAGTATCTCAGATTAAGTTGGCTAGCAAAGGATTTCAATTAAAATGAAAATGCTGAAATGACAGATTAAGAATTCCAAATATGGATTGTAAAGAAACTCAATGAAATCTAAGAGAAAATGGAAAACCAACTCAATGAAACCATTTCCTAAAAATAATTCAAGAAATGAATGAAAAATTTTCTAAAGACATATAATTCTTTATCTGTCATTTCAGTATTTTCATTTTATACACACACACACACCACATACACACACACACACTTATACTTTTAGAAATAAATAGAACTTCTAGGAGGATGTTCTCCAAATCTATCCAGATAAATACAAAAGTCTCCATCTTTTTTATGGCAGAATATTATTAATTGGTATACATAAACTATAGTTTATGGGACTTTTTAATATGGTCCATTCTCATAGAAGGTATGTGATATCTCATTTTTGGTTTTGATTTGCATTTTCTTAATGATTATAGATGTTAACCATTTTTTTTCATGAGTTTGTTGGCCATTAGTCTATCTTCATTTGAAAATTTTCAGTTCATGTCTTTTGCCTACTTTTTAATAGAGTTGTTTGTTTATTTCTTGGTAATTTGCTTGAGTTCTTTGTAGATTATGGTTATTAATTCTTTTTATATATATAACTTGCAAATAGTTTCACCCAGTTGGTGGGTTGTCAACTTGATCTTTTGATTGTGCCTTGGCTATGCAGAAGCTTTCAAATTTGGTCAGGTCCCATATATTTATTTTTGTTGTAGCTAAAATTGCTTTTGGGATTGTCTTCATGAATTATTTGCCTAGGCTGATTTGATAAGAGTTTCTACAACATTTTTTTCTAGGATTTTAAAATTTCCTGCCCTAGGTTTAAGTCTGGAGTTAATCGATCATGAGTTAATTCCCATTAAAACACCAATTCCATTTTTTTCAAATCTAGAAAAAAATAGTTCTACCCTTCACATGAAACTATAAAAGACTCCAAATAGCCAGGGCAATTGTATATAAGAAGAACAAAGCAGGAAGCCTCACTTTATCAGCCTTTAAGCTATACAACAAAGTTATGGTAACCAAAACAGCATGGTACTGGCACAAAAACAGAAACATAGACCTATGGATCAGAACAGAGAACCCAGAGATGAAATCCCCATCTGACTTTTGAAAAAACAGATAAAAAATACACTTTGGGAAAAAGAATCCTTGCTCCATAAAACGTGCTTGGAAAATTGGATAGCCACATATAAAAGACTAAAATAGGATCTACACCTTTCACCACAGAGTGTTTTCAAAAGAAGATATACAAATGGCCAACAGACGTGAAACAATGCCCAACATTACTAATCATCGGAGTAATACAAACTAAAACTACAGTGAGATTGGGATAAGGATCTACCTTATCCCAATTAGAATGACCATTATTAAAAATAAAAAAAATAATGTTAGCATGTGTACAGTGAATAGGAAATGCTTATACACTGTTGATGGAACTGTAGTGCAACCTCTATAGAAAACAGTAAGGGGATTTCTCAAGGAACTAAAAGTAGACCTACTATGCAATCTAGCCCTCCCACTACTAGGTATATACTCAAAGGAAAATAAGTCAGTATATAAAAAAGACACCTTTATCTGAATGTTCATAACAGCACAATTCACAATTGCAAAGATGAGGAATTAACTTAAGCGCCCATCCACTCAATCAATTGATAAGTGTATAAGAAAATGTGGTATATACATGAATAGAGCCTGGAGTACTACTCAGCCATTTAAGGAATGAAATAATATCATCTGCAGCAACTTGTGTGGAACTTGAGGCCATTATCTTCAGTAAAGTATCTCAGGAATGGAAAAACAGACACCACATGTTCTCACTAATAAGCAGGAGCAAAACAAGGCATAAAACTTTCCTACTGAATATAATTTACACTATTCTGGTGATGAGCACCCTAGCAGCTCTGACATGAGCATTACATGATTTATGCATATGTTAGAACACTTGGCCACTTAATATTTGCAAATAAAAATTATATAAAAAGTATGAGTAATAAGAAGAGTAAATGACACAAACCATATCATATTAGGTGATTTCAACATTCCACTTTTAGATATGAATAGATCAAGTAGAGAAAAAAAGATATGAGATATGTGTATACATATATATATATTGTGTATATATATATATAGTGTGTGTGTGTATATATGTGTATATCTATATGTATTATATATATATCCTGTAATAAAGACAGAAACACCTAAAATGTATGCTAATCCAGAATCTTTGCTGTGAAATTCAAAATTTTTATATGTATTTTTAAGTCACTAATTTCATGTGGTTTTTAAAAATTAAAAGTCTCAATTAAAAAATATTTCCAAGTTGTAGAAATATATAATTACTATTTTCTGTTTACAATTATACAGAAGTATATATATAAAAGGAATCTATGAAATTTTCATTATTTTTCTTTTATCTTCATACTGATTTTAGCTAATACTATAAGTGTTCATGTATTTATATCAAGAGAAGAATGATAATACATAGATGACTGATTGTTTGATAGATACAGCACTTTGAGACACAGTCCTCAAATTATTATTTAATGAACTTGTACTAACCAATATGAAAATGTTATGACTGCATTTAGACTGGAAACATCTCTTTCAAATTTTTTTAAATTTTGAATCATTGAGCAAAACTGTTTTAAATAAAGATACATGAGCCAAGAGAAGAAGGAACAACAACAATGAAAATGTTCATGTGGGTGAGCGAGGAAAGTATAGATTGGTAACATCTCAAAAAGACCTGATGTTGTACTTTCTTGAATATTTTTCTCAAAACAAGATGATACGTGATGAAATATGAAGTTAGTATTAAAAAACTATGACCATTGGAGACTAACACACTTACTATAATACAATCTTGGTGGCTTAATATAAGAAATATGTTTTTTCTTCTTGACCTCAAGCCTGGTGCTAGCGTACCATTTACCTGATCAGTGGTGAGGCTGAGCATCTCTCCACATTTATTGGCCATTTGAATTTCCTATTCCATATATTAGAGTTTTATATTTTTACACTTGATCTCATCCAAAAGGTTGAGAAGTGGTTGACATTTATTTCCTTTTTTGCTCATTTTTTCCTCTTGGGTGTTTAATTCTTTTTAACTGATTTGTATAGTGTGGATATTAATCTCGTGTCTCTATATAGACTTCACATATTTTCTCTACCTCCCACTTGTTTCTTAACTTTGTGTATGTTGTCACTTTTTTAATGTAAAAGTTTTAATTTTTTATGTGGTTCAAATGTGTCATTCTTTATGATCACCATACACATTTTTCTAGGAGTTCCTTTTAGACACGATTTTCCTGTCTTATTGGGTTAGGCCTTGTAAAACAAGGTCAAAGCATAGGAATACAGGGATAGGGGAAAGGGAGGGGAGGGGAGGGGGGAGTATGAGTGGAGGGAGGGCAATTGGTGGGATAACACCAACGGTGCATCTTAGCAGGGTACTGGGGAAACTTATTAAATGTAGAGTATCAATGTCTTTATATAGTGATCAAGAAAATGCCATGAAGGCTAACTGTAACGGTACGATCAAAACATTTCTGAATGTATATGAATCGTGCCCTATGATTGCACCAATGTACAGAATTATGATTCAATAAAATTATAAAAAAATAAATAAATAAAACAAAAACAACTTTTCTCCTCAAAATCTGTTTTTGAAGTGTTCAAAAGGCCAACACATTAATATTAAAACAGCTTTTTATTTGTTAATGTCACATAAGAAATTTAAGCAAGTTACACTATCTTAAAAACACAACTAATGCATTTTAATAGCGAGCCCCTTCCCTCCCCTCCACCTCCCTCCCACAACTGACCTCATGAATTAGAATCTAAGAGAAGTTACCATAAAACAAAGTTTTGTGGAATCCTTCATCCAGAGTGCTTACATGATAATTAGGTTAATATTGCCTTCTTAAAAAAGTTCTTGTCTATATAAAAAAAATTTGTAACCTTGATTGCTTATTACAAAAACATTCAATACAAAAGTTTAATATATTGAAAAATGCCCCCCTACAGCACCGTTATATATAGTGGAGAATAATCAAGAGCAGATTGCTAATCTAGATGCAGCAATCTTCCAATCACACGGAGACACAGTGGTTTATTACCCTCCCTCCCCTTCTCATAAGAAATTAAAAAAAAAAAAAAAAACTATACATACACAAAACAATGTCAAGGAATTTGAGGAACCCTTTCTAAACAGTACACAGTTAATTCAGTGTCAATAATTCACATCTTCCAACAACCTGTATGGATATGATTTCTTTTACAAAACTTTCAGTGTCAAAAAGGAAATTAAGGCCATCAGATTCGCAGCTTAAAAATTCACATAAAGAAAATATAAAAATATTCTGTGCTTCTGAGAAGGCTCTGCACTGTTATAGGTAAGGATTACCATACTTCTTTGTTTTGAGGAAGACAGCTGATTTGAGAAGCTTACATAATTGCACAACTTCTATTGGATGCTCTTGAGGTTCCCTAATAAGGAAAACAGAACAAATTAGCACTAAAAAATGGATCACAATGTTCTAAAATTAGACAAAATCTTTTAACTATAGGGATTCTGCAAATCCATACTAACTTCAAATGAGCCCCTATCATTGCTCACTTATCCTTTTTAACTTTCTCTTATGAACTTCTTCCCTAGAATACTCCAACCAACTCTAGAACAGTGATTCTTAACTCTGGCTGCACATTCAGATCCTGAGAAATTTTAAAAAAAAAAATTATTTTCTAGATCCCTAAACCAATTAGTGAGAATTCATTTAACTGGAGAAGGGTATTCATATATATATATATATAATTTTAAAGTAATTCTGATATGTGGCTGAAGTTGAAAACCACCCTTCAATAATCTCCTCTGATAACAGGAAAGGGAGGTCAGTGAACTCCATTTCCAACAACCACATCAAAGAATATGGCTTGCAAGATCTGGAATTTCCACATGCAGAGGCATTTGTCAAATGTGAATTTAAAATGGCTCCCCCATCCATATCTTTAATTCCTTAAAACTTCACAATATGACTTCTAACTCACCACTACTTGAACTAAAACTAGCTTCTTGGAGGTCACCAAAAAACTTTTAATCAATTCAAAAGGCCATTGACTTCATCCTCAAATATGAAGTCAAAACAGCTGCTCTGCCCTTCCATCTTCTTCTGCTAAACCTCGATATTATTATTTTCTATGATCACACAAGCTAAAAACCTCACACTTTTGTATCTTTTTTCTTCTCTCATCCTGACATTAACCATTAAGCCTTAAAAGTTTTATATACACCGTTAAGTGTCTCTGCTTCAACTTCATTCTCTCTGACATAAATCCTACAAAAACAACTGGACGAACAGAAACACTTGGTGATTTAGTCTTGACACATCCTCTCTAGTGACTAAAGATCCCCATAAATGCTTTGCCACTCCTCCTGTTAAGACTACCCTCACCTTGAATGTGGGTTGTGAATGTGCTAGGAAGGACACCATGCCAATTCTGGCCCAGCCTTTAAGAGACTTGGTATTCTCCGCTTTGCCTCTTAGCCCACTGCCGTATTGTAACTTAGCTAGGGTTAACCTACTCAATTATGATAAGCCACATGGAAAGAGACCTGCACAAGATTCCACACCTAGCCAAATTCCCAGTTGAACACAGAGTTCAGTCTCCACCATGCAGAGCAAAAAATGGCCAAGCTGAACTCAGTCAAGTCAAGCTCACTGTTTCAAGCCGCTGTTTTGGGGTAGTCTATTAATGTAGCTCTGCCTAATTAAGGCACTCTCAGAACACCATCATTTTACTTCTCTCTAATACCCAAATAATCTCTCATCCTTCAAAATACTGGACACTTCCCAGAGGTCTCGACTACTCTCCAGTGGACCAGAGTGCTTTCTCTAGTGTCTGAACTGCTACAAGTCGTGCTCTGAGCTGCTTGTCTGGCACCTTTACATATCTCTTCTATTGTTATTTTACTTCTAGTCTTCCCCATGGAAAGAGACCTGGAGGATATTATGACTGTCTCCCATTAAGGGCAGATATTCATCTTGTGCTTATTTCTTGTTAAAGCCAAGTGTAAAATATCTGTTCTTAAATATTCCTCCAAAATATATGAGAAAATATCCAGGTGAAAAATTCATTCTGCTTCATATACCCCCTCCCAACCTTAGGAGCTGAACACATAAAAGAATGTTTATTAGAGGATGGGGATTAATGAAACAAAGCAAACTTAAAGACTATAAATCTAGAAACATAGAAACACAGTCTTATCAGGATAAGAGCAGGGATTTTGATTAATGATCAGACTCAAATATCTTTAGAATATAAATTGAAGGCTCATTAGTTATTAATAATTCCAATTTAATTATAATTAAAACCAAATTTGAAGTTTCTTTATTTCAAGGGCTCTTAGCAGCCCAAGCATCAGCTAAAATCTATCCTGCAATTAGATAATTAGGAACTTAATATAGCAAGAATTTCATTTCATACTGAAATTGAACACTACTTTGTATTTTTTTGTTGTTGCTTGTTCTAATTTAGTGATATCCTTTTTTTTTTGAGACAGAGCTTCAAAATGTCACCCTGGATAGAGTGCCATGGCATCACAGCTCACAGTAACCTCCAATTCCTGGGCTCAAGCAAGTCTCTTGCCTCCGCCTCCCAAGTAGCTGGGACGACAGGCGCCCGCCACAAAGCTCGGTCATTTTTTGGTTGCAGCTGTCATTGTTGTTTGGCGGGCTCGGGCTGGATTCGAACCCGCCAGCTCAAGCTGTACGTGGCTAGTACCTTAGCCTGTTGAGCCACAGGCGCCGAGCCTAGTGATATCTTTTTAATCACAAAACTCTACAAAGTAAATAAGTTTGGGGCTATGCAGTCTAATCTATATCTAAATATTTGTTAGTACAACATGTTCTACCATAACACATTAAGAAACAAAAGATAACAATGAAATTTGATAGAATAATTTAAAAACAAGGTAAAAAGGAAGGACTACGATATTATTCTAGTACTCTAAGTACTATTCTAGCTTTATTCTAGTACTCTAGTATTCAATTACCTTGAATACACCTTTGGGAAGTACAAACCCTAGTTGGTACACAAATACTCTGGTTCATCGAGTAATGGGAGGGAAAACAAACCACAATATTGGTTTTTCACATAAGTCTGTTAAAACAAACATATTAAAATATAGTAATACCTGCTGGTGGAAAAGTTCTTCCTCAGCAACCACTCCAACGGCTTCTTCCTCCTCCTCTTCCTCTTCAGGTATGGTTGTTTTAAAGACTGTACTTCTTTGAGCAACCTCCTAAAAAGCAACAGTAGTTTGATTTTAAGTTAAAAGCCATACTTAAAAATCATAAAGGGGGCCAGATTGTAGCTCATACCAGTAATCTCAGCACTCTGGGGGACGGAAAGATAGCTTGAACTTGGGAGTTCCAGACAAGCCTGAGTAAGACCAGTGTGAACAAAAGTCATATCCCATCTTTACTGAAAATAGAAAAATTAGCCAGGTGTAGTAGCACATGCCTATAGCCCCAATACTCTTATTCATTACTTTTTTTAAAAAAAATCATTCCATCAGTAACTTTTGCTGCTGAACTGGAATTTCTGCATAATTAGTAGCAATTCTTAAACCTTCAACATTCCCTGTAGAGGAGCTACAGGTGTCCAATTTGAAATACCTGCTGAGAAGCTTCCATTGCTTTTTACTACCTTTCTAAGAATTCTATAAATGATTTAGCATACTAAATTCTCTATAAAGCTCAATATGAATTCAACTAAAAGATTGTAGCTCCAAGCAAAGAGAAGGTGCTAAATAAATGCTGAATAAAATGAAGCTAGAAGCCACTGTTGTTATCTCAGGGACTACGGTGACAAAAGAACTACCTGATAAGTGAGATGAAAAAGACAAACTCCCTTCCTTCCTATAACTGGTTCCTGGAGAATCAAGACAGATGAGTACTATGTACTACTAACATATTAGTTCCAATGCATTCTGTACAAAAATAGATCTATCATTCAGTACAGGAATGACAGAAAGTAACTATTTCCATTCCGTACTAAAAGGCTCAAGTACAGATTACCTTCCTGTAGAAAATGCTGACTTGACGAAATGCAGCAGGGTTTCTGTCTAAGCACCATGCTAACCTGATGATGTGGCACCAAGCAAATGAGCGTGTCCTTCAGACTGCCGCAGAGCAGGCAACTTCATTCCATGCCTGGTCCTAAGGCCGCGTAAGAAAGGTAACTCCACAGAGGCAGACACTAAAATTGCTTCCAAAAAAGCTTATCTAAGGTAGACCAGCTATTTCAAAACGGCTGAGGAAGAAAACCAAAACCCAGTGCCATAGACATGAGACTTCAATTTAAAATATACCCAAGAATGTATTTTGTACATGAAGTAAGGTGGTAGAATTGCATTAATATTTTGCAGGGATTTGTTTACTATTGCATGACCAGGAAAGTTGGGCTATTTTGAATCTTTCAATTAGCCAGTAACTTCAACTCTGTGAATTCAGTCTGTATTTACAAACGCAAATAGCCATTTTACATATATCACACTGTTTCAACCAGATTAGTAATAGTACAAAAATGTATCATTCCTTAGATCATTTATGTTTTATGTTTGTTTGTTTGTTTGTTTTGAGACAGAGCCTCAAGCTGTCACCCTGGATAGAGTGCTGTGGCATCACAGCTCACAGCAACCTCCAATTCCTAGGCTCAAGCAAGTCTCCTGCCTCCGCCTCCCAAGTAGCTGGGACCACAGGCACCCGCCACAATGCCCAGCCATTTTTTGGTTGCAGCCGTCAATTGTTGTTTGGCAGGCCCGGGCTGGATTCGAACCCACCAGCTCAGGTGTACATGGCTGGCACCTTAGCCCGTTGAGCCGCAGGCGCCGAGCCTGTGTGGTTGGTTTCTTAACCTGTTTGTGTTCCTTTGTTCCTTGTCTGTTACAGAACATATATTCCCAAAGAAATCATGTCATAAAAATAAGATTAAAAAAAGAAGCTTAGGATCCCAGACCATCGAGCCAACATAGCTTTGTTAATGCCTAATGTAGCCAAAATGTTTGTTTTAGGGAATAAAGTGCAAGGAATGAAAGAAGAGAATGAGACGTGAGAGGTGGTAATAGGCAGGTGGGTGCATTCAACAAAGAAGTTCATATTAGATTGATTTCTACTTCATGATAGATTTAAATGGGGAATTGTTTCTTTTCTTTCTTTTTTTTTTTTTTTGTTTTTTTGGAGTTACTGATAAACCAACCACTCTGTGTATCTTTGTTTCTCTGAGTAATGTATTTTCTAAGTAATGAATAACCAAGTAAATAAGACAATTTGGGAGGGCCACTTGGTTGAAACGAGATATCTTTACAACCCTATGTCAGGTGTCTTAAGACCACTGCCAATGGTCCAGGACTCGCCACTAGACTTTCAGCTGTAATTTATTACAACTAAAGGATCAGGTCAAAACCAGCAAAGGGACAAAGCACATAGATGAAATCCAAAAGAGACAGGCACAAATTTCCCCATATCCCTCCCAAATAGAGTCACATGGCAATGCACTTCATTCTCTCAGTGACAAGGTACGACAACATGTACAAAGTGTTGCCAGCCTAGGAAGCTCACCTGAACTTGGGGTCCAGGATTTTATAGGGGGCCAGCTATATAGGCACACAATACCTGTGTGACTGACCTTGGCTACTGCCCCCAAGAGGTCAAACTGTGATGCATGTGGATGAGGGCCTCAGGTACACAGAAAAATGCATGTTCACCACGGTCACATTTTAGCTCTGCGGTCATCTCTCAGGATATGGGCAAGGGCCAGCCCTCCTGCAGATGGGCTTGAGCACCCTGGGCCTGCTGAGTTCACTGCATAGTCCCCTTTGGTGCCGTACAATTTAACCCAGGCAGCAAAAGTGATGATATTTATAGCAAGAAGCCTTTTGCTAAAACCCTCCAATTGAGATGTAGAGACACAGTATAAATAAGGCTATGGTTGTGCTTTTCCAAATACTGAAGATGGATGCTCTCTGCCATTAGATCTGCCTGGATGCGAGAGCTGAAGGGATTCCATTACAGAGTGAGCACAGATAGAGATGGGCATGTTTCTCATTTATAATTCTCCACCCTCAAAGAGGATAAACAGAGTGAAGCATCTCTTAACAACCTGTCAACAAAAGATATCCTCATTTTGCTATTTTTTAAGGCCAATGGTCCTTAGTCCTGACTGGATATTATACCTGAGAGGTTTCTAAGATACCAATGCCCAGGAGACATCTTCAGAAGTTCTGGCTTAACTGTCTAGGATATGACTTGACCACTGATAGTCACAAGTGTTCCTCAGTTTTATTATATGGAGATCAAAGACCATGCAATTGATCAGAAGGACACAGAGCAGGAAAATACTGATCTTCACTGAGCCAGTGGTTCTCTACCCTGGCTGGATGCTAAACTCACCTGGGGAAAGGGGATTGCCTTATAAAAAGACTGGGTCCTAGGCTCTACTCCCAGAGACTTTCGCTGAGTTGGTCTGGATGAATCCAGGGCATTATCAAATCTAATGTGCAGTCAGGGTTGAGAAGCACTGGTCTAAATAATTCACATTCTTCCAATCTGTTTCTAGCCTGCTCATTTGAACACAATATTATCCAATTACAGAAAATAGGTTTCAATTCTTAGGAATCTCAGGGAACAAACAATGTACACCCTGAGTGCATGTGGTGTGTGTGTGTGGGTACTTGATCCGAGATATGAAAGACAGATGAAGCCAGTTACAGAAAGAAGGGAGAGGAAGAAGTTAGAGGAAGAAGCCAGTTCCAGGAGAAGGGACCAACCAGCAGGAGGAATGGCCAGTACCAAGGAAGGAAGGGAGATTGTCTGGTAATGAACAGGACTGAGGACTTCCTGTTGAAGTGTGGCAGGGAGAGGAAGAAGGGACACCAGCGGCAGTCAGCAAGGAGGTCAAGAGGTAGTCCACGCAGGGCCCTGCAGGCCGTCTGAAGGGGTTCAGAATTTGTTCTAAGGTTACTGGGAAAAATGGAAAGGGTTAGCATTTTTAGTAACATTATTTGCATTATGGAAGGATATTTCTATCTGCAAGGTGGGCAGTAGAAGGGGAAAGAGTGAAAGCAGGAAGAGAAGGCAGAGCCTCTGTAATGGGGTTAGAAAGAAAAGAGGCCTGGGCAGATGGGAGGAAAGGAGCGGATCCCCGACAGATTCTGGAAGCAGAAGTGACACTACCCCAAGGGAAAAAATAAGGATGCCTAAGCAGTTGGGGGACTGTGGTACCATTTGCTGAAGTGGCAAAAACTGGAGAAAGGCAGAGTTAGAATGAAGAAATCAAGAATTTTTCAGTATGTTAAAATGAAGATGCATACTACATGTCCAAGTTGAGATACAACATTTGCAATAGTGTTTACACATGTCCAGAGAGGGGAAGTTTAGACTGAAGATACAATTTGGACGTTATCAGCCTATTGGTGACATTTACAAATATTGCACGGAATGAGAATTGTTAGGAAAGAGTGTAGCCAGGGTGTGATGCCGACAGTCTCCACTGGGTTTAGCATCTAGACAGAGGTCATGGCAGGTTGTGGGGTGGGGTCACCAGACTTACGGATGAGCAGGTAGGAGGTGAGGAGGTGGTAGACCAAATGCTCTGAAAAGCTTCTAAATTTTGTCATGCAGGGAAATAGAGAAGTAGGGCAGCTTCCAGAGAGCCATTTGGAGTCAGGAGAATTTTTGAAAAGGGGAGATACAAGAGCATGTTTGTGGGTTGATGGTGTGTAGGGTGTGAGAGCTTCACAATCCAGGAGGGAAGAAGAAAGGGGAGGGAGAAGAAAGGGGACCCAGAGCACAATTGGGGCGCTGGGCTTTGGTTGGCAAATTTTCCATTGTATATCAGAATATGCTTCTGCCAATCACATGTCCTGTACTTTTTCTGCTTTTGGCTTTGGTTGGCAAATTTTCCATTGTATATCAGAATATGCTTCTGCTTGTTCACGTCAGATGTCCTGTACTTTTCCTGCTTTCTTCATATTGGTAAAAATATTCCATACTTTCTGCATCAGTTGCGATCATACTTTGGCTCTCCATCCAAGCTATTTTTCTCAAAGTCAGTAGAATAGATTCATGAATTCCTATCCCAGAATTTTCCAGAGAGTTTCTTTTTTCTCTTTTCTAAATAGGAAATTCTAATCAAGTGGTATTTCTTATACTTGCTTCCTCTTTTCTTGGCTGATTTTATCCTATTTGCTTTAAAATATGTCTTTTTTTCTAACTGGTAGAGTCTCCTGGTCTCTTATGCCCAGCAGTTTTTCTCTCTGGAGACTTCCCTTCCAATTCTCTGGAAGCCACTTGCCTAGGCTCTGTCCTCTGCCCCTCCTGTTTAACTTGTGATTAATGCAATCATTTTCTCTAAAAACGTTGATTTCTCTGGCCCATATCTAATTGCACCACTTTGATGGTTATCAAGAGAGCTTAATTTCATCACCGGCTGATTTTTCTTAGCTTGATTCAGCCATCGGATATTTATTGAGCTCTTTCTGTGTGCCAGATACCGAGTAAGGCAATGGATCACATTTGTATTTATCATAACAAGAAATGCTGACTTCTTTTTAACACAATTCTTTACTCTCTGTCCTTGGCACTTTTTGACTTTATTATTTGAATCTTAGAGGGTGATACTGCACGTGCTACTGCCTAGTTGACCACCTCCCTACACTGACCACCTCAAGTTGACCTAATTCTCATAGACTGGATATATCACGTGTATGAAGGCCTAGTTCCTTATGTTGACCACTCTGTATGTTGACCACCTCCATATGTTGATCAGTTTGTTACAGTCCCTAGGTGCTCAACTTACAGAGGTTCTTCTGTATTTAGTTTAGTTTTTTTACTTGTTTAAGGAAGAAGGATACATCTGGCTTTGCTGACTCTACATTGGCCAGAAGCAAATAACTCAGATAATGTCTTAAAACACATAAATGCTTCCATTTGAAAGGTTATTACATACAATTCAATGATTTAGTTAGCATTTATCCCAATTCATACTTTTCTTCATTTACACTCTCTTTCCAAACTTCTGATCAGTCCATATGAGAATATATTATGTGGAAAGATGTTTCTTTCTATTTTTACCAGGAAGAAAAGAATCCCTCAGGGTTCTAAGGAGATACAGATGAAATAAGTAAACAGTTCACAGAAAAGGATTTTCCTCATCGCTCTTCCTTATCCCTGGTGCCCTCTCCTTTCTGTCATCTCTTCTGATGATTTATTGACTTGAAAAACATGAATGTAAAGAGTCAGTTGAGCCACATTGCTGTGAACAGCAGAAATACCGTCCGAAGCTCTGTCACGGAACATGGAGGAAAAAGTATGTGAAATCATCTAAGAATATATTTATCAGGCATGTAATGTCTCAGTTTTGTAAAGGGAAATAAGTGGATTAAACTTTCTTGCCCCTATAAAAGGCCCTCAGATGGAAAACCCTCTGCTCTTCTCTTGAAATTGGCTTGTTTGGGTGGGTAATTCAATTCCTCTGGCTTATGTTATTATTATAGGATTGGGTTCGCGTGTTACAGTGTAAGCCTAGGGGGTTATGTATGTGATTGTACCATTATGTCATGACTTTAGAGTTGTTTGAAGTTCATTGCTTATTTTATTAGAAAAGTATCTGGACTTTTGGAAAAGAGCCAGCATTTCTCAAGTTTCACGTGCTGCTAGAAATGGATGCATTTTCCTCTTTGTAAATAAAAGCAACCTAGATTTTATTGGTAGTCACCATTTTCATCCAGACAGTCCCAGATTCAGTCTGGTTCTGCTGCTTATCCATGGTCACGGGAGTATACCTAGTGACACCGCATCAGCCTAACCACGAGCCTTTAATACCTCGGCCTAACAGGAAACAGTATTACCATCCCAAAGCTGATGGAACAGCTTCTGCATCTGGCCCTCTTTGAATCCTGCGGGCTTTGCCTCCTCTTCCCAAGGGAATTTGGCACTGAAATAGTTTCCATGCCATGCGAGACAGGAAAACATATCATTGTGGATCAAAACAACCTGCTTTCTTTTTTCAAGGATTTCTTTTTTTCTTCTCTAAATCACTAACATCTGTCAGCACCATGAAACCCGCAGGATTTATAAAAAGCATTTCCTGAAGGACTGTTGTATGTGATTACTTCTCGTTGGTCTGACATAGTTTAACTTAGACATCTTTCTGCATTTATTTACTTTTAAGTTTCAATATATTGTTTATGGGCTATTTTTGGCGCCACTGTGAGGAAATTGCCCATATGTAATACATTTCTCGGGAACGCCATGTGTTTTCAGCAATGAGTCAAACAAAGCCGTGCAACTGACGCCAATGAGAAGGCTCTCAATCAATACCTCTCTCTCTCCCTCCCTCCCTCCCTCTCTAAAGTGTGTGTGAGTGTTTGTTTATTTTTCTTTATTTGGGGTTTTCCTGCAGTTTTGGGCCCGGGGCCGGGCTTGAACCCACCACCTCTGGTCCATTGGGCCGGCACCCTACTCCTTTGAGCCACACGCGCCACCCTCAACTGCTCTCTTGAGATATGAGATTTAGAATCTCAGAGGTGGCACAGTACGGTGCGTGTTTGTTTGTGCGGGACGGGGGTGGGGGGTGGGGGGGATTTGCTAGCTTTATAAGACTCAGAGTTCAAACCCCAGTGACGTGTACATTAGCAACGTGAACTCTGTCAAGTCACACATCACCCTCACTGAAACCCATCCTCAACTCGTGTTCTCTTTCTTTCTTTTTTGCTTTCTGGACAAGGCCTCACTCTGTTTCCCAGGCTACAGTGCTGTGGCATCACCATAGCTCACTGCAACCTCAAACCCCTCGCCTCAAGAGATCGTCTTCTGACCACAGGAAGAGGGTTTGGCCACCTGTCACTGTCAGCCCGATGCAGAGATGGGGTTTAGGCCCACCAAACTTTATTTGCAAGAAGGCCAGAAATTCTGGAGAGTGGTGAGGTGAGAGTAACCTCTCAAAGCCTGTTCTGACTCAGGTACAATGCTCATAATCCTTTGTTCTTTTGTTTCTTTGGTTGGTTGTTTTGGCTGTTGTTGTTGCTGCTGCTGCAGTTTTTGGCCCAGGCTGGTCTCCTGGTCTCCATCCTTGGCACATGGGGCTGATGCCCTCTTCCTTGAGCCACAGGTGCCACCCATAATTTTTTTTTTTTTTTTTTTTTTTTTTTTGAGATGGAGCCTCAAGCTGTTGCCCTGGGTAGAGTGCTGTGGCATCACAGCTCACAGCAACCTCCAATTCCTGGACCTAGGCGATTCTCGATTCTCTTGCTTCAGCCTCCCGAGTAGCTGGGGGGACAGCAGGCACCGGCCACAATGCCCGGCTATTTGTTGTTGTTGTTGTTGCAGTTTGGCCGGGGCTGAGTTTGAACCCGCTACCCTCGGTGTATGGGGCCAGTGCCCTACTCACTGAGCCACAGGCGCTGCCCATAACAAAGCTCTTGTCCCTTTAACAAATAAAAGGGGCTGCATACAGACCTTTTCAAAGTGTGTGTCCGTTCTTTAATGTTGTACGCTGCTCAGTTATGAAGAGGCAAGAAAACAAAATGTATGGGCTCAGTGAATTTTCCTTGTTGGTTAGCTAACTGGTTTGTTTTTGTCTTAGCTAAGCCCGTGAGACTATCTAGGAGGGTTAAAAAAAAAAAAAAAAAAACGTTGGGCAGAGCCTGTGGCTCATCGAGTAGGGCACCGGCCCCATATACTGAAGGTGGCGGGTTCAAACCCAGCCGCGGCCGAACTCCACTGCAAAAACAGAAAAATAGCCTGGCATTGTGGCGGGCGCCTGTAGTCCCAGCTACTCGGGAGGCTGAGGCAAGAGAATCGCCTAAGCCCAGGAGTTGGAGGTTGCTGTGATTTGTGTGACGCCACAGCACTCCACAGAGGGTGATAGAGTGAGACTCTGTCTCTACAACAATAACAACAACAACAACAAAAAAGTCCCACGCCTAGGCTGGTGCAGTGGCTCTCACCTGTAATCCTAGCACTCTGGGAGGCTGAGGTGGGTGGATTGCCCTGAGCTCGCAGGCTGGAGACCAGCCTGAGCAAGAGCGAGAGACACCCCCATCTCTAAAAATAGCCAGGTGTTGTGTGTGTGTGTGTGGGTGGGGGGGGGGGGGCTGTAAGCCCAGAAGCGTCTGGAGGCTGAGGCAGCGGGGAGGCCCACAGCCCTGACTCTGAGGTCGCAGTGAGCTAATGACTCCATTGCACTCTGCTCAGGGCATAGGGTGGGACTGTGTCTCAACAACATCAACCAAATAGAAAGATGCTTCTAGACTAACTGAGGACATTAAAAAGGAGATACTTTCCCACAGTTGTCTAATGTGTTTGCGTATCTAGCTGTGGTGTTACCAAAGAGTCCAAAAAAAGTTGAAGGAGGAGGAAGAAAAAGCAGCAGCAGCAGCAGCAGCAGCAGCAGCAGCAGC
>CAUYON010008450.1:0-118236 GCA_963573935.1 Arctocebus calabarensis | reverse complement strand
AAAAATAGACCTTCCATTCGATCCTATAATTCCTTTACTAGGTATATACCCAGAAGACCAAAAATCACATTATAGCAAAGACATCTGTACCAGAATGTTTATTGCAGCCCAATTCATAATTGCTAAGTCATGGAAGAAACCCAAGTGCCCATCGACCCTCGAATGGATAATAAATTGTGGTACCTGTATACCATGGAATACTATGCAGCCTTAAAGAAAGATGGAGACTTTACTCTTTCATGTTTACATGGATGGAGCTGGAACATATTCTTAGCAAAATGTCTCAAGAATGGAAGAAAAAGTATCCAGTGTACTCATCCCTACTATGAAGCTAATTTAAAGGTTTCATATGAAGGCTATAACCCAACTATAGCACAAGAATATGGGAAGGGAGGGGAGGGGGGAGGTTGGGGTTGAAGGAGGATAATTGGTGGGGCCACACTTATGGTGTATCTTAAAAGGGTACAGGCATAACTTACTAAATACAGAATACAAATGTCTTCATACAATAACTAAGAAAATGCCATGAAGCATATGCTAAACAGTTTGATGAAAACATTTCAGATTGTATATGAAACCAGCACATTATACCCCTTGATTTCACTAATGTATGCAGCTATTTTTTAATTAAAAAAAAAATCTGAGTTGTCTTTTCACCTTATTCCTCCATGACTCATGTGACAATAGCTGTATTCACAATTCTTTTTGAGACACACCTATCCCTCTTGACCTAGTTATGGATATAATGAACTTACTAGATATCTAAAGAGAACCATGGTCTTAATTTTTTTACCCTGATATAGCATCTAAGTAAGTTCTTTAACAGACATCCTAATTGATTCAGAGGTTACAATAAGATTTTTATTTTAGCTACATTGATGATTTTGTTATAATCATAATAGCAAATTTAATTAGCATTTCTCTAAAAAATTTTTAATAGATAGGAGCTGAGAAATGCATCTTTACCAGTGCTCACATGACTTTCTTTTGTTTTATGAGCTTGCTCTTTCTTGTAGAATTCAAGGAATCTGTTAGAAATATCTAGTAGCAATCAAATTTCCCAACTTTTACAAAATAAAAAAAAAAACTATAAGTTGACTTGTAAGGCAAATGTATTCTATCCCCAGACTTATCTTATCAAATCATGTTACAAAGTGTACTATAATAATGTAACATAAGCATCTGTTTTCAAAATAAAATATGACTTTTATTAAACTTGCTACCTGACAAATCCACGTAGTTTAGTTTTCATAGGACTAAAACACTCCACTACTACATACGACTTTCTGTGTTAGTTTTCAGTAGGTTATGCTGTAGTAGCAAAAACTTTCCCAGTGATTAAAGCAATTTATGTCACTCTCTCAGTTCTATGTGCTTGTTATTTTTGAGCTGTTTGTGCTTCTGCTCCATTCACAGAGGTAAGATGAATGGGGCAGTCCTCTTGGGGATGTGTTGCTCTTTCTTGGACAGAAAAGAGAGACGGTGGAACTCTTGAAGATGCTGCTCTCAGAATACACAGGTCACTTTTACTCTATTGGCCAAAACAAATAATATGGCCAGTTTGAAAAGAAGAAATTATAATATCATCAGGGAAAAAGCAAAAAATAATTTAAAAAAACCCAATCTACCAAAATTGTGAATACAGATTTTTGCAATAGAGTTTTGACTAAGATTGAAATAATCAGTAATAATAATAATATTACTCCTCTCTGACCTTTTCTCCTTCAAGAGAGGGACCAACTTTCAACTCTTTTTGGAAGTGCTATGAACTTTCTCTATGTTCTTCCTAAACAAAATTTCTCTGCTAACCTGAAACTTGTGTAGGTGACTTTTGCTTTTTATCCACATTTACTGTGCAGCTCGCAGTTTTATTTTCAATTTCCTCTGGGTTGAACTTTCTAGCTCAGTCAAGTAATCAAACCAGGTCAACTGGGTTTGTGGACCCCAGACTCCCATCCCCCCAAATCAGCAAGACACACTTGGATTTTAGACTAATTCTGGCTTGGATATAACAAACTAGATTACATCTATGTCTTAATCTAATCTGGTACTTCCATATTAATTCATTCAGAAAATGTATCTTGCATTTCTTATATTTGTTTGTCAAAATTATTCATATTCTGCTTAAAAGCAATTCAAAAGTAAAACATGTAGACATTACCCCTCATTTGAAAGTCTAGCATTTTTTTCTACTGCAGCTGTAACAAACTACCTTAAATTTAGTAATTTATACAATTGAAATTTATTATCCTACACCTGTGGAGATCAGAAGTCTGACACCAAGTTCAGCTGGGCTCTAATGCTTTCTGGAAGCTGAAGGGGAGTCTATGATTCCTTGTATATGCTAGTGACTGGAAGAATTCAGTTCTTTTCTCTTATAGTCATTTCCCTGTTGGCTGTGGCTAGAGGACCATTCCGAGTTTCCAGACCCATCCACATTCTCTTGGCTTTTGGCTCCTTTCCTCTGTCTTAAAAAAAAAAAAAAAGAAACAAAACACAAGCTTGAAGAAAAAGATAAAATATATATAATGAATTGAGCACCCACTTTATGTATGCCAAAGAACTATACCTAACATTTTGTATTAATTATTTTATCTGTATTCCTCTCATTCAATATAACATATATTAAAAAAAAAATTTCCAGATGAAAAACCTTAAACTCACAATGTATACATGATGTGATCTAAGACATTCAGCTTCTAAACAAATCCAATCAGGCTGAGACTCCCATAAAGTCTATGCTCTTTCTTTTTTATTATATGGTTTCCATTGTCTCTAGAGAATTTCTGTGATTACTGAAATATTTCTGTATGTGAAATAAAGTCATAATAATCATGCATATCCTTGAGAATGTTCAATTGCTCTTCCAAACAATTATTTTAGTTGTGGATGTTTGATACAATAGGTAGAAGGACAGTTAGGTACTCAATCTATCATCCATACCATTCTCTCTCAAATACCATTTTTGGTGAAAGTTTTTTTTTTTTTTTTTTTTGTAGAGACAGAGTCTCACTTTATCGCTCTTGGTAGAGTGCCGTGGCATCACACAGCTCACAGCAACCTCCAGCTCCTGGGCTTAGGCGATTCTCTTGCCTCAGCCTCCCAGGTAGCTGGGACCACGGGCGCCTGCCATAAGCCCGGCTATTTTTTTGTTGCATTTGGCCAGGCCGGGTTTGAACTTGCCACCCTCAGTATATGGGGCCGGCACCCTACTCACTGGCCGGCACCCTACTCACTGTGCCACAGGCGCCGCACTCGGTGAAAGTTTTTGTTTTGTTTTTTTTGTTTTTTCCGTAGAGACAGAGTCTTACTTTATTACCCTCGGTAGAGGGCCCTGGCATCACACAGTTCACAGCAACCTCCAGTTCCTGGGCTTAGGCAATTCTC
Organism: Arctocebus calabarensis; assembly: GCA_963573935.1. Taxonomy (NCBI): domain Eukaryota; kingdom Metazoa; phylum Chordata; class Mammalia; order Primates; family Lorisidae; genus Arctocebus; species Arctocebus calabarensis. The sequence continues at coordinate 114,849 of CAUYON010008450.1, read as the reverse complement.
TTGCCTCAGCTTCCTGAGTAGAGCTGCTGGGACCACAGGCACCCACCAGAACGCCTGTTTTTTTGTTGTTGTTGTAGTTCAGCCGGGGCCGGTTTGAACCCGCCATCCTCAGGATATGGGGCCGGCGCCCTACTGACTGAGCCACAGGCGAGGCACTTGGTGAAAGTTTTTGAAGTACTTTTAGAGTAAAAAAATCATCCTTCTGGAATATCTTGCAAAGGGGCCATTGCAGACCTCCAGTGTCCCAGGATGTAGACGTTACACAGGTGTTTATTAGAGATATTACAAGCAGAGAAATAGAGAACGTGATCACCTCCACGTTCTCGGCAAAATTCTCATTCCTGTAGAGTTGGGATAGGCATAGATTATCTGTATCCATGTTCAGGGTCCCCACAGGTAGGGGCCTGCCGAAGTAGCATGTTTAACTTAAACTGAAAGCGACCTAGACAACAAATCTCTGCCCCGACACTGTGTAGGATATGTAAAATTTGGCCTAAGAGGGAGATAAGCAACACCAAGTTTCCATAAACATAAGAAATTTGTCAAGGGCTTCCAGTACCAGAAGTAAATAGAGAGTGTGCATATTGAGAGCCAAGTTTTACATATGGAGGAAGCTGGGAACAGCTTTGCAAGTCAGGAATGCTGACATCAATCTAATGCTTTGCTGTCTCTCAGCAGACTTGTTTAACCCAGCTCATTAGGTTTCTGCTAAGCTATTACAAAAAAGAAAATGAGCCTCCCAGGCCATCCAGACTGATATCTCTTCAAAAAGCATAATTTATCATGAACATACATATTTATAATTTATGTACGTATAATTCAAATATGCTTATTTGAATTAATGACTGATAATACAAAGTAGTTCTTAATTATCTAAATTGTCTCTCCTTTTTACATTATAATAATCTTCAGTAAGCATTAAATTAGAATGAGAATACCAGATGGAAAAGAATTGAACAAGAAATGCAAAGGGATTTGTGTGTGTATATATGCGTGTATGTTGGTATTTTAAACTTACAACATGTTTGCACACTGAAAGACTTCCAGATCCCTTAAACGTGGCACATCAGGAAGCAATCCAGATTTAGTTTCTTTTTATTTTCTGCAGTTATTTTTCTTCTCATCTTGACTCAACACTTATAACTTTTAATTTGCATTTTGCTCTTTCATAATCATTGTTATCACCACTATTTATTAATTTACATATGTAAAGATGTCTTCTGCATAATGTCCCAGGTAATAGACTATTAAACTTTAATTACCCTTAAGCAAATTGATCTATAAATTTGATGAAATCCTAGTCAAAATGTAAGTATTTTGTGAGCACTGTCAAAATTTTAAAAGTTATATGAAAACAAAAAGGTCCAAGAAAATGACAAGCAATCTAGCAAAAAGAAAATAAATCCAAGAAATTTAGCTTACCATGTGTCAATATTTATCATAAATTTACTCTAATTAAGATAATGTGATCTTTTGTAGTGATTAACCAAATAGGCCAAATGAGAAAAATGGAAAATTCACTTCATTTTATGGCAAATATAACACTGACCCTGTGGTGTCAGGGGTTCCATTTCTTTTCTAAACGGAAAAAAGAAATCTTGACCTCTACTTTTCCCTAAGCACAGCATCCCAGGTGAACAGTACTTTCAAATGAAAAGACAATCAATATCAAGTTTCTAAAAGTAAACGTTAGGAGGCCACCATCAAGCCCTTAATTTTGACAACATTTTCTTCTGCAAATGAAACAAAGCGGTAAGTATAAAAGAAAAATGACAAATTAGACTTCGTTAAAATTAAGAACTATTCATCAAAAGCTACAATGCAGAGAGTTAAAACAACCCTCAATGTGGTAATTTGCAATAAAATATCCAATAGGATATTTGTATATATAGACAACTCTTAACAGATGTAAAAGCGAAATGGAAAAACTGTCTTTAACGCATGGTAGATGATTTCCTCAAAATCTTCTCCCTCTGAGCTGGCTTACTTACATCATTCCTATAACAGGAGAGCAGATTAGGTAATCCAGAAAATTAATAGATGTAAAGTAGAAGAGAGCAGCAGATAGGTAAACATGTAAACAAATGAGAAAAATAATTTTTAATAAATAAACTTTAGTAGAATTAATAAGTAATTAGTAAATAGAAATAAAACAAAGCCATTAATTTATTTGCTATATTCTTTTTTCATGTGCACTAAGTATGTATTCTAAGAGTTAAAAACTCCAATCTAGTTTTTATAGATCACACAATTCATTGGTTGTCTGATTTTCTAGTCTATTGTATTTCCCTGTTATCAAATTAGTGATATTTTATTACTGATTATAGAATATGGAACATTAAGAGAAATATGCACATAATTTACTTTACTTCTTAAGCTAAATTGAAAAATTATTGACACATGAACTTTTATGAAATATTTTAGTGAAGCATTAAAAAACGCCAAAATTCTAATGAGAAAATTCACCCAGTGGAAAAGGGGGTTGAATACTGCCTGCAGTTCCACCTCTGTGCACACACACTTACGGTCTCCATTTTGTCACATTTCTCACTTCCAGCTTTTTGGTGCCATTTTGTCAACAACCTGATTTTTCCTATCCTACTCCATCTATAATTATCCTAGTGGACACCAACCTACTTAACTGTGAAATTAAAACCTTACTGCATCTTTATTCTTGTACTTCTAAGATTAAGGTGGGTATTAACCTTTTATCATCCCAAAGTTCTTTGAGCAACCATGTTTATTTAGGAACTATTCGGTGCAGAAACTTGTACCAGATGCTATTAAAATCTCGATTAACAGAAACTAACCTAGAAGTTGATTTATGCGAGTATACCAACAAAACAAAATATGGTTCATTAATTGATTTTGCAATATTATTATTTTTTATCATATTTTTATTGTTGGGGATTCATTGAGCATACAAGAAACCAGGTTACACTGTTCACATTGGTTAGGTAAAGTCCCTCTTACAATTGTGTCCCCAAAAGCTGTGTCACACACCAAAACCAACCACCTCCTTCCTTCCCTCTCTCTGCTCTTCCTTTCCTCCACCCCCTCCCTCTTTTTCTTTCTCTCTGCTCCCTCTTCCCCAACCCCCACCACGTACTAGGTCATTACCTGTCCTCATATCAAAATTGAATACATAGGAGACATACTTCTCCATTCTTGTGATGCTTTACTAAGAATAACACGTTCCACTTCCATCCAGGTTAATACAAAGGCTGTAAAGTCTCCATCATTTTTAATGGCTGAATAGCATTCCATGGTGTACATATACCACAGCAGGTTAATCCATTCCTTGTTTGGGGGGCATTTGGGCTGTTTCCACATTTTGGTGATTAAATTCTTTTATCATAAGGACACTTGCACTAGACTGCTTGTTGAAGTTCAATTTGCAATGTTATTTTTTAAATGACAAATAATAATTTTTCATATTCTTGGAGTACATAATGATGTTTGGAGATACAGAATGCATAGTGATCAATCGGGGTATTAGCATCACTGTCGTCTCAGACATTTGTCATTTTTGTGTTAGGAATGGTTAATATCCTCCTTCTAGATATTCAAAACTGTATATTATTACCTACAGTCATCCTACAATAGTGTAGAACACTAGAACTTATCACTCCTGTCTAGGTCTACCTTTGTATTCTTTAACAAATCTCTCCCTACATCCCTCCCTTCCATTCGCTGGTATCCTCTGTTCTACTTTTCACATCTGTGAGATCAACTTTCTTTAACTTTCACATATGAGCAAAAATATGCTGTCGTTTACTTTCTGTATCCAGTTCGGTTTACATGTAATATCTTCCAGTTCAATCCTTGTTACAAGGAATGACAGGATTTCATTCTTTTTTTTTCTTTCTTTTTAATTGCTGAAAAGTATTCCATTGTGATTTTGCTAGATATTTAATATTTAGAAAAATATTTTGTCAGCTAATGTCATAGATCCCATTCATTTTGGACCCTGTATTTTTGTTTCATTCTTATTTCAGGAAGAAAACACTAATTTTCCCTAACTCTGTACTCTGTGATAATACACTTTTTCACCTGTTTTTAGCTATAAACACATCGATTTAAATAAAACAAATTTTATTTATTTATTGCCTTTTCCTTTCACATGTTTTATAAAAGTTCTTTGGGATATGACTCTTTTTCCAACCAAAAAGAATATAAATGTGAAATGATACCTTGACAAGGTCAATGAATACATAGTCTTCATTTTTATCACTTGCAAGTAAGACTTTATTTCAAATAACCGTTTTATAAATTTAACTTATATAAAATGGAGATAATTATTCTGGCTTGCATACGTATAACACTCAAAGTCCTACACTAGACTCTTACCTAAATATTTCATTAATTGATCAGAACAATCAATCAGGGAAAATTAGTAAAAGGCAAATGAAGGAAATTCCCTATTTCACATTACTAGGGAACAGATCTGGGATTTAAATGTAGGTCTCTATTAATACACAATGCTATAAACTTAACTTCTACATATGACTGTCCATATATTTTCAAATCTTGCATTTATGGGACTAAAATTTACATTGATAGGTCTATGCTTTTATAAAATATCTTGAGCAGCAAAGAGCTGTTTATTGTGACTTAAAGTAAAAATTTGGAGGAGCATACAGCCAGACGTGCCAGTGCAAGAATTACAGATGTTAAGTAAGTTGATGTGTGCTTTAGCAAAATTGTAATGAAAGAAAAAGATTTAAACTTTTTAATTAACACTACTTGGATTCTTTATAATTAACACTACTTGGATTCTTTATACTATGACTTGTTTGCAGGAATAGATGTGCTTAGAAAAATGTATTACCATTAAAACACTGATTTTATTGCAATCTGTTGTGCTCATTAGGTAGAGCACAAAAAATGAGATATATTCACAGAACATTTAAGAAAATACTTCTAGAATAAAGATGTGGGCTCCTTTGCTTAAAATATAGAAACAAAATATTTTGGGGTGAATTTTGTAACCTATATGTGATTTGTTAAAATTTTTTCAATTTTGAAAAAATTTAAACATATCCCAAAGTTAAAAGAATTTTATAGTAAACAAGTGCATACTCATCATCTAGTTCTATCACTGCCATTTTACTTCATTTATTACATAGATACCCATGTATCCTTTTTCATGAACATCTATTAATTCAGTTTATACTTTGATGTTTTCTAAAACATGTTACAGAAACTGCTACAACACCTTTATGCATGCCTATTATTAAAATAGCTCAACATTAATTTACCGTTTAATTTTTTAGTTACTTAATTATTTTTTTTAGAGACAGGGTCTCACTATGTGAAGACTGGACTCAAACTCCTAAGCATAGGCTGTCCTCCCAGTTCAGCCTCCCTTTTGTCTGGGACTAGAGGCTCATACTACCATGTCTAGCTCATTTGCTTTTTAATATAAAATTTTTATTCAAAAAGTACATACATGATAAATGCACATGCTCTAAGTTCTAAAAAAATGCACACAGCTGTGCAACCATTTCTCAATGGTAATATAAAACATCACCCTGGGAAGTTGGCTTATGCCTCTTTTCATTTAATATCTGTGCTTATACTCCAAGGGGCCAACCATGGTTTTTTTTCCCAACATGGAATCGCTTTCTCCTCTTTACATCTTCATTGACAAATTTTTTTTCTCCAACAATTCTTTCACTTGTCCTTTTTCTAAGAGTCATTCTTTATTCATTCACTCTTTTTTTATTGTTGACAAGTACATAGCATTCCTTTGTAGGAATATACCACAGTCAACCTATCCTCCTACTGATGGACGTCTGGGCTATTTCCACTCCAACCCTTTATGAACAAACCTCTTTGTGCACATTGTCATATCAGTACTTCTACAGATACATGTTTTGGGAGGCACCTGTGGCTCAGTGATAGGGCACTGGCCCCATATACTGAGGGTGATGAGTTCGAACCAGGCCCTGGCCAGCTCAAACAGCAGTGGCAACTGCAACAAAAATAGCTGGGCATTATGGCAAGTGCCTGTAGGCCCAGGTACTTGGGAGATAGAGGCAAAACAATCGCCCTCGCCCAAGAGCTAGAGCTTGCTGTGAGCTGTGAGGCCACAGCACTCTACCCAGGGTGACAAAGTGAGACTCTGTCTCAAAAAAAAAAAAAAAAACATAAAAATACATATAGATGTTTTCAGTCCCCTTTATAATGACTAGGATTAAAACTTCTATAAAACATGAATGCTTAGTTTTATATAAAAAAACTGATAGAACTTTTTCTAAAGTCATTTTGTCATTTTACAGCCTCATTAACAATGTGTAAAAATGTGAGTTGCAAATATTTGATATAAGTCTTTTTTATTTTTAGACATTTAGTGAATGTTATGCTATTGCACTGTGGCTTTTATTTTTACTTTGCTGACGACTACTTTTTTATGTGTATTCTGACCATTTACATATGCACTGTTAACGAGTCTGCTCAAAATGTTTTATCATCCCTCCTACCTTTTTTTTTTTTTTTTGTCAGTTTACTATTGAAGTGTGTGAGTTCATCTCCTCCCTTCCCAACTCCATGCCCTTTGGTAAGAATGGTCTGAAAAACATTGAAAATTTTCAAAATTAGAAATTGAAAATTAGATTTCTGAATGAGTCCACTTCTTGCCATTTATGTTGTTGCCTGACACGTGTATCAACACTTAGTTCATACAATAACTGTAGCTTTATAATATTACGTGCAATCAAGTAATTTAAGTTCTCCAATTTTGCTCTTCATTTTCAAAGTAAAGGTATTGTGTATACCAAAGTAAAGTGTAGGTATAAAAAGACATATGAGAGATCTCTGTGGTAATGGAACTGATCTATTGACGAGTGTGATGGTCAATACCTGAATTTAATCATGTGATAAGATGCTCAGATTTAAGTATGAGAACTAAACATTTGATATTGGAATTTCTTCATTAGGTCCTGGATTTCGGTGATTCAAAGAATGAATCCCTGGACCACAGATCAGAGCTATAACAGGATTTATTTTACAGAAAAGAATACAGAGAAAAAGAGCTCTCTCACCAGAGCTCCTGGCAGAAGGAAAAACGTAAGTGGGAAAAAATATCTCTCTGCCTGGGTTCTTTGTCCAGGGGTACATATAGTCGCAGGGTCCTCGGTAGTTAAGTTAGTCCAAGACTTGGTAACAATGACTGGATACAATCCCTTCCTCTGGGGCAAGATCAAAGAGTGCAGTAATGAATGGATTCAGTCCCTTCGCTGGGGTAAGATGAAGGAATGCATTCATGAATGGCTAGGGTCGATTCATGAAATTGGCCAGGCCTAGGAAACTTACATGAAATTGACCAGGGCAAGGAAGTGAGAGGCACTGTGAAAGTTAAATTTCCCACGTGGGACTGTGATAGGCTCACAGGGGAGCAGTGCAGCCAGAGAAGGGCTCTCTTAAGTCCAAGGGTGGCTCTGGGGGCTGTGTCCCGGTCTCCATCAACTGACTAGGAAAACCCGCGAGTTTTCACCCAGCTTGCCCCTCTCTGTCGCACATGCTTCTCCAGCTCCCCCCACCCCTCGTGTACCGCAACGACGCCCCCAGGCAGAGACGCAGAAAGTGTGCAGGTGCACCCGCCCTGTAGCGCGTTAACCGTCTGTCTCTCCCCCCCTTTTCTCCCCCTTCTTCCTTCACTTTCTCTCACGCACGCTCGTACATGCACACACACACACACACACACACACACAAGTAAAATTGGGGAAATAATGGTCAGTGAATTCTGTCAGTGTCAATATCCAGGTTGTGGTATTGTTCTGTACAGTGTTACTATTGAAAACTCCGAACATTTTCTGTAAGAGCTACACACACACATATCTATATCTTGATAGTGGTTTTTAAGGTTCTTAAAAAGCATCTTATATTTTATGCTTGATTTAATAATTGAGCATGGTTGCTAAAGTAAAAAAAATTCACATAAAATGCTTTTAATTTATCTTTCACAATTAATATTAAACACATTTATTAGAAAGTATCCTTTATTTTTCTTTCTAGTAGACAAACCAGTCTGACTTCTTAGAGTTTGCAATTCTGTTTTGATATAGCTGAGGAAAAAAGTTTTTGTTTTTTCTTTTAACGTGATGAGGGGAAAGCGCGCTCGCAGTCCCCCCTACCACAAATTATGCAGTCGGGTTTCCCACGTTTGGATAAGCCTCACCCTGGGAAAACCACCTTCGTGATCATGGTATCTCCCCTGCCAGGTAAGTATGATACCCTCTTAAATAATTTAGGGCATATTTACCTATTTCATATTTTTATGTTAACAAATTTTAAATATATATGGCATTTTAAAATATAAAACTTAAAGCTCACATAAATTAATGATATATTGTATATTTTTAAACTTCATATTTTGTACAATTTCCCTTAATTTAAATAACCTCATTGTTATTTCCTTAAAACAAAGTAAAATCATCATGGCTTCATTTTGCTGCTATTCTGTCTTTTTTGCTCTAGCGTAGGCCACATGTTCCTAGACTACTAAGGCATTCAAGAATTTAAATTGCAAACATTTATTTACCTGCCACTCTGGACCTCTCTATGCAGAGCTTCTCGGGGGGAGAAAGTGAATATTAGTCATGTTTTCATAACTCACACAATCTTGCATGTAATAGAATTTTTGCTAAGTTTTGATGAATGAATGAATGACTGAGAGCATGTGGGAAGGAGAATCAATTTCTGTCCTCAGCCTATTGGGTTTGTGTAAGTTTTTTTATGAATGCAAAATTGAACTAGAATTGTCATAGGAGAGTTAAGGCATTATCTTTTTGTAGCAGAGTGTATATGGAAATGAAGTGTACTAGATGTAATGTCATACTTAAAAGTTATATAGCATTCTAGAAATGCTAAATTGATTTTACGTCTTTTAATTCCACCAAATACAGTCTTGCCTATCTATATTTTAAAGCTCTATTTCTTTTCAAAAATGCACATAAACAATCCAGGCTGTTAGCATCAAGATAATGATTGTGGCCGGTGGTAGGAAGGCAGAAGAGATGGAATAAGGTATAAGGGCAGTTCTGTGAAGTCGCAAATATTTTGGGTATCACTTATATGCAAATGTTCACTTTGTAAAAATTTGACTGCTTAGGTTATAGTTATGATTTGTGGAATTGCAAATATATTTCGATAAAATCTGACACAGAAAAGATTCTCATTATACCTTTAAAAATACAAAATCATTAGGTGTTGAAATTTTTTGATATTATTTTGTAATGCTGCCTGGACACAGAAGTAGAACTGAGCAGTGAAACGCTATTGGTAAGTTAACTAATTAAAGCTAATTATTACAGTTCCAATCTCTGCATAATAATTTTCTTCATCAAACTACTGTCTGTGAGCCTATGACTGAGAGTCTTTCAAAGATACCACAGTTTTGATTTTCAGATTGCTTTTTTATGCTGTCTGCTTTTCAGTCTGCAATTGATATTTTCAAGTAATTTTAGTTCATCCAAACCACACTTCTTTTCTCAGCATATTTTATTTTTTTTTATCACTAGGACTACACTGACATGATTTGCTCCTAGTAACTCTATTGTTAAAAAGAATATAGTATTAATGTTTACTGCCTGTTCCATCTTATCAGTAAATAAAAATAAATAAAATTCTACTTCAAGGCTATGTTCATGTTATTTCAATGATAAAGGTATTAATGTCACTAATTTTAACATGTTTACTTTGATATCAAACAAGATTTATCAGTGGAATAAATGGTATTAACAGGTTTCCTTGTATAATGATTTAAATAATTGAGTACATTTTCTTATCCAAATTGCCTTATGTAACTTGTCATAGTTTCACATATCTACAAAATAGTTACCTCATCGCCTTTCAATGAAAAGTAAATTATAAAAATATAGGAATGAGGCCTTTTTGAATTTTTCATGACTTCTAACAATTTTGTCCAAATAATAAGGATGAAATTACAAATAAAATGTTCTGACAGATGTTAATAAAATTTATCTTGTGACAGTTCTGGGTGAAAGGATTGTATATAGTGTAATTTCAAACACTCGCTTTCCAACACACACATCTGCACACACATGCATATCCTACCCCCAAATATAGACACTCACAAAAACATAGGACTGAAGTGTTGTATGATTAAGGTATATCGAATGTTCTACATTAATTTCTTCACGTTGATTTTTTTAAACAATTCATTACCTTATATACTGTTTTCCGTATTTGTCCAAATGGCCTTTGTTGACTACCAATTTCCTTACAGATTCAGTTTCTAACAGCCACTTTATAAGAATAAATCATCTGGGGTGGCACCTGTGGTTCAAAGGAGTAAGGCACCGGCCCCATATGCCTGAGGTGGTGGGTTCAAACCCAGCCCCAGCCAAAAACTGCAAAAAAAAAAAGAATAAGTGATCTATATTTTTACTTTGCTGCTGTACCTTGCACAAACATCTACAACTATGAATAAATACAATATTGGCGTATCAAGGGGATACTGTGTATATATTAAATTCCCTTGTCATTATGGGCTCTGCTAAAATTTTGTAAATCTCTTTTTTGTTTATATACCTAACACTAAGGACAAAGCTTAACATATAGTTGTTGTTCAACTAATATTTGTTGATTAGATGCATGTTAAATGATATAGTATAAGGTATAACATTTATAAAGTAATTAATACTTCACCAAAACCATGACCGATTAATATTATAAATGTACAGAAGCTAAATAAGTATAAACATGAGGTAATAAGAAATAGACTATTAGTATACATGATACATATCTTTAGATATAGTGTATAAATTTAATCAAAATAAAAAATGATGATCACTACCCCTTTATTACCCATTAGATCAGTAATAGGGATGGTTAAAACAAAACAAAAAAATTTGCTTATCTGAAATTAGCTTACAAAGTAAGACAGACATCCTTACTATGGAAGTAAAGGGTTTTTATATTCCTTAAGTGAACCAAATAATTCATAGATTCTTTTATTAATAATTTTTTTACTGTTCTTATAAAATAAAAGTAATCATGTTCATTGGTAAGGAAGGCAGAATATAGTAAAAAGTAAAGGGCATTTAAAAATGGACTGTATTCCTCTTACAGAGGTATTTAATTTAATATGAACAATTTTGGTTCTTGTCATTTCAAACAGTTATTTCTACGTGTGTATTCATAGATAATGATTGATAAAATGTTCATCATAAAGATTATGAAACTTTTGTAGCCCTCTCAACATTGTCTCATTTTAAGTTCCTATTTAAAAATTGAAATTGAAATAATAATATGAACATAAAATTAAACGTAAACATTTTAGAAGCATTTCAAAATTATGTCCAATAATATTTTAATATCTGTACTATAATCTATAATATGCATGTTCCATAAGTTAATTAGTTGGCCCATTTAATCAGGCATGCACATTTTTAAAAGTATTGTGTTTATAAACTAAACTATCTATCATCTGTACATTAATCTATGCTGACAATGCTGAGATCTTTTATGTGACTCTCAGATTTAAGGCTGATATTTGCCTTTGAAATTATCAGATTCAATGATTTCATCATATAGATTAGGTAACTTACTTAACTAGGCATGTGTTATTATGATTCATCAAAACATTTGTGATAAAATCTGAATTTGTATATTAATGCAAATATTTATTGATGTTCACTCTATAATTATTTGAAGACTAAATGAAATACATAAACTTTGTGCAGTACCTCTCTGATATCCATCCAAAGTGCTACATATGAGAAATGTCATGTTTCTTTGCTACTCAAATAAAACACAGTTCATTATAGGAATTTTTATCCTTTTTGTTTACTTCAAGCTTAATGTAATAATATGAATCACTCTAATAGAAAAACACATGACAAGACATCTATTATGTATCCACAATAATTAAAATTCAAATTAAGAAAAACTAAATAAAATGGGAGAAATAACTTAAAACCTCATTCAGTACATGAAAATAGGAAATTTTATTTGCATGTGATACAACATTGTAGTGAGAATTTTTTGGTTAGATTTTCTTTTATTCATTTGAGTGCCCCTTTTTTAGATTTTAGAAATTATTTCCAATAGCAGGAAATAGTAATAAGATATTTAGTTGAAATCTCTGCCATTTATAGCGACAAGAAAAATTATCTCATTTTGCAATTTCTTGTTAAAGAAGTTTTACTCTCATTTTCTTTCTTTCTTTCTTTTTTTTTTTGTACAGAGTTTCACTTTCTCGCCCTCGATAGAGTGCTGTGATGTCACAGCTCACAGCACCCTCCAACTCCTGGGTTTAGGTGATTCTCTTGCCTCAGCTTCCCGAGTAGCTGGGACTACAGGTGCCCACCACAACGCCTGGCTATTTTTCTGTTCTTCACTTCAGCCAAGGCCGTGTTTGAATCCTCCACCTTTGGAATATGGGGCCGGTGCCCTACTCCATGAGCCACAGGTGCTGCCCTAATCTCATTTTCTTAAATCTAAATTTAGGATTTAAAATCAATGAGCAAAATATTTTTGAGTTGCTGCTATTGTGACCCACAGTTTGAATAAATAATTAGATTGATAGTATTATAATTTGCTCATATATGTAATAACTGAAAAATATCATAACTCAGGCCTATTATGATTTCAGTGAATATTTCTAATAACAGATTAGTTCAGCACATCCATTCCTTACACATACCTAAAATACGAAAAATTGAAAACTGAGTAACTAAGTACATCATGTGAAAATATAAATATGCTAAAAAATTGTTTTCTTGCAGCTTTAAAATTAATTATGAAACATCATAATAATTAAAAAAATTCCTGGGAAGCAAGTCACATAACACAGGTTCATTGTTACAACTTCCTGGTGTCATAGAAAATAGGCGTTAAAATTAAATCCAGGCTGAACAGGTAGAGATCATCGGAGTGGAGTGAGCATTTTGATGCAAATGGAAAAAGAAAGACTTTCTATAATAATGAAAGAAGCAATGAACCTGAGCTAAGAATGACTATGAGAATCTTGTACTCACATGTATACTACAGGGCTCCTATCTCCTTTTAGACTCTGTCTGAAATCATTAGAAAGGTAATTGCAACTGTCTGTTCAAATACTGGAGAACAGCAATTCAGCAATACCATTTTTTTTTTTCTTTTCCTTTCTATTCCATTCACTCGTAATCTCTTCACTGTGTCTGAATATGATGAGGGAAGAACGTGCAAACCTTGAAGCCCTTGTCACCACTGGGCTATTCACTTCCAGAGAGAAATAGAATCTATTGTATTTAAAGTAGATTTAATTTTTTAAGACACTCTGCTTTCTTGGTGGGAGTTTGGGTGTATTCATGTTAAAACTCTGTTAGGAAAGAATTACTTTATATCTGAGAAGCCAAATCAATGTGTCATTTTTCAAATAGTCTTGACATTCACTTAAGTCTCTAACATGCTTCACTACAAAAATTTATTTCTACCTTAAGATAAGAATGTATTTCTTACAGGGATTTGACTGCATCTTAATTGTCACTATCACACTAACTGCAGTTTTGTTATTAATTGCTTAGCACAATTATCACAATTACCATACTAAGTTATTAAGTAGCTAAAATAAATGAACATATTAAAGTGGTAGATTATCTAACATAAAGGTGATGTTACTTAATACAAAGTACACATGATATGGTAGGATAAGTAATAGTTTTGGAGTTAAAGAGTCCTAGCTCTACTACTATTTTTTTGTTGTTGTTGTGGTTGCAGTTTTGGCCAGGGCCAGGTATGAACCCGCCACCCTCAGTATATGGGGCCGGGGCCTGGCACCGCCCAGCTCTACTACTTTTTGTTGATACAGGACAGGTGGCGCCCCAGCCAGCTCAGCCGAGCTGAGCTGGAGGACCTGCCGCCTCCACCTCGGTGGTGTCTGTGCGGAGGGAGCCGGCAGAGGCACCAGCTGCTGGACATGCCTGCGTCAATTTCACATAAGTTTCCTAGGCCTCAATTCCGTGAATGGACTGTGTCCATTCATTAATACATTCGTTCACCTTGCCCCCGGCGGAAGAAACTGTGTCCATTCATTTCCTGGCCTCATATACGAAAAAAAACCCATGCACCTATATATACCTTAGTCTCTAGACTAAGAGCCCAGATAGAAAGACACGGAGAGACGGGGAGAGACCGAGAGAGAAACGAGAGAAACGGAGAGAGCTTTTCTCTACCGACTTGGGTTTTCTTTCCCTACTGGGAACTTTAGTGTTTTTCGTATTCTTTTCTGTAAATAAATTCTGTTTTACCACTGATGTGTAGTTTGCGGATTTATTCTTCCAAGACCAAGAACCTGAAAGTCCGGTATCATTGTGAGGGTTCATCACTTTAAAAATGAAAATAAAATACCAACATCAAAATAAATAAGACACTCCCAACAATTCCAGAAATGTTGTGATTTGCTATCAAAATATGTGTTTTTATATCTTTACCACCTTGTTGTATCCCTTTTTTAACTTCTCTTTCATATATTACTTTTGTTGTTTTTACTTCATCCCTAGAGAAACATGTATATTTATGCTCTATAAAAATTTAAAACAGTCTTTGAAGATTTTTTCAAATGTCACCTTTCATAGGCAAAATGATTTCTGTCCTTACATTTGTTTCCACAGCTTACAGATAAACATACAGAGGGGGAAAAAAAACAAACGCCTACTTTCCCCATTAGATTATAATCTCTATTAGTTATATTTTTACTCATTTTACCCCCCTAAGCAACTAATACTGAATATTTCTTACATTAGCACATTTTATAACACAGTTGAAGTGATTTATATTTTAGCATAGCCTTGTTTACAACTTCATGTAGAACTGAAAAATGTTTTGCAAATTTCAAGAGCGTTATTTCAATTATCCAAAATTTGCTTTTGTTCAAAAATCATGTTCAATAGCAGAGGATGAAACAGTTTGTAAGGCACGTGTTGCAGCCATCTTAAACACAAAACGTTATTGTTTTGTTCTCCATAAAAGCGAAACTATTTTCAGAAGATTCTTAATACTAATTGTAATTCACTATTTATCAGGCTGTAATAGGAGATAGAAAAATATACTTGCAGTTCTTGTGATATTTATAGATACTAATGTTTTCTTAAAATACTTGGGTTGCTGATTAAGTCAATTTGACTCCTGATCAGTCAGTAGAAGACAACTAGATTATCATTATTGATCAATTGCAGATTCGCATTTTGTAGGCTTGTTTTCTTACTCAAGTAAATTTTACTCTGATGTTAAAAAACAAAACAAAACAAAAAAACACTTGGGAGGCGAGTAGGCTGAGAGGGCTCCAGCACCATGGTTTCCCACGTAAGCAAACTAGAGCCCAATGTAAACAATAAAGAAAACCTATAGTTCTCCCAATCAGAAACCACCAACTTGACTTTAACTGGACTCTGTTCCCCCAGATGGAGGGGGGGCACCACACTTTAGGAGGGACTCTGTAGTTCCTAGGGGCTTTCTTGGTCTACACCACCATCGAACTGGGGGTGGAAAGCAAGGCAGTTTGTGGAATAGGATGTGTGGACTTGAAAGCTTCTGGAGGGTGGTCTGTGATGCGTCTTTTCCAGCTGATACAGGACAGGTGGCGCCCCAGCCAGCTCAGTCAGCTGAGCTGGAGGACCTGCGGCCTCTGCCTTGGCAGTGTTGGTGCACCGGCAGCCGGCAGAGGAACCAGCAGGTTAGAGGGTAGGCAAAGGGTGGGAGGGTCTTCCACCCCCACCGGAGGCTCCAATAGTCAAAGGGGCCGGACCACTGTTGGGGAGACATCAGCACTTTGGTGTCTCCTTCCCTTTGCGCTTATGATTGAATAGGAACCCCGGGTTCTTATGCCTAGGTTAATTTCATGTAAGTTTCCTAGGCCTTAATTTCGTGAATGGACTGTGTCCATTCATTAATACATTCATCCACCTTGTCCCAGCGGAAGAGACTGTGTCCTTTCTTAATGCATTCATTCACTTTGTCCCAGCAGAAGAAACTATATCCATTCATTTCCTGGCCTCATATAGAAGGAACCCAGGCACGTGTAATTACTCCTAGACAAAGAGCCCAGGGAGAGAGACGGAGAGAGACAGAGAGAGCTTTTCTCTCTCTACTTCGGTTTTCTCTCCCGACCGGGAGCTTTAGTGTTTTTGTATTCTTTTCTGTAAATAAATCCTGTCTTACCACTGATCTGTGGTCCGTGGATTTATCTCCAAATCACGGAGGCTCCGGTATCACAGCCATTTAGGGGAACCACTGGTAGGAGGATCAAGGAAAGCTCTGCGGAGTGGCAAAGCTGTCCGCAGGAGAGGTTGAAGGCTTCTGTGCTAAGGCACCAAGTCGAATTCCTTCTGTCCTTATGAAGTAGTACTTTTTCTGGATGGAAGCTTCTTCAAATTGTCACTCTTTGTATCACAGCATACCCAAGGGGGCGAGGGGTCAGAGCGAGCCCGGCAGGAGGCAGACCCAGCGGCAAGCCCCAGTTGAGTAAAAGTCAGCTCCAGTTTTTCCTGTGGCCAAGTGGGCAAGCCCTTGTTCAAACCTGCTGAAGCTGCTTTTCCAGGTTTCACAAGGTGGCGTTGACTGAGCCTGGGTCTAATTTCTTCCCAACTGGACTGGTGTGGGGCCCCTCTGTTACTGCAGAAGGGCTGGACTTTGCTGCCGCAGTTGAGGAGCAACAGCCTGCCGAAGCTGCCACTCTGCCTCCCAAGGCCGGGCTCACTGAGTTCTTGCCCCATATGGTGGAAGCTCAGGGTCCAGTCGCCTCTTAACTGTTCTGCCAGCCGGCATTCCTGCCTGACGCAGGGGAAGGAGAAGCTGGCCTCTGCCTCCCTATTTTATGGTTGCCACGGAAAAGGTGCATGGTCCAGTCTTCCTTCATGCTCCTGCAGGTGGGAGGGTCAGTCCAGCCTGGATGTCTCCAGGTAGGTGTTCCCGCCTCCCTCAGCGCAGAGGCAAGCAGGCCTCACCGCCCGCCATCTCTCCAGGTGCTAAGCAGGGGTGGCCATGGGTTGTGTGCCCAGACTTAAAGTCTGCTAGAGCCACATTGCTCTTTGTTATGCCAGGGAATGGGGTAAATTCAGAGAAGGAAATGTCTAGGTGCAGGAAAGTTGGCTTTCTGGCACCTTGTGGCACTTTCTTGTGGGGTGAGAGTGCCCATGTCTCCCTGGTCACCTCCTGTGCCACTGTCCTCTCTCTATCCGTCTTGTTTTTTGCCCTCGCAGCCCTTCTCTGTGGGCCCACAGGATGCTTCTGTTGTCCCACCCCCACCCCATCTTGCCATCTACGCCGGAACTGCAATTGCTTCCAGTTCACTTCAGTCAAACCTTCCTGCCTCCAGACAGGATAGTCCCTAAGAGGTGCCTCCTGTCCGCCATGTTGCCCCAACCCCACTTCTTTTAAAATTGGCTTTAATGAATGTCTGCATCTAGAAGAGTGACTTCCAGTAGGGCAATGGGTGGAACAGTAATTGTGTGACTTTGTGGTAGCTTTCTGATCTACTCCAATGTTCACTTAATTTTGAAGAGGCCAAAATACTTCTTAAAATGAATACCACCTTACTGAATTATCAAAATCTTTAAAGATGGATGATCCTTTTTTCCACTATCCTTGAAGATGCAACATTATTATTATTTAATTTACCATATTGGTCAGATAGAGCCATTTCACAAGCTTTCATATGTTTACCACCACTGTCATAGGCCTTATCTGGCAGGCCAAGGATCAAATGGATGGGTTGTGCCAACTACCAAATATGTACAATCTAATTACACTTTGAGAAACTCGATAAATTATCAAGTGGATGTGATGATCTAATAGACCTAAGTCTAAACCAGACCTTGTCTAGAACTCCGTTTGTTACCTATCCTTAATACACCCCCCACTCGGATGAGAGCAATGAGTATTGAGGTGAAATCAGATCCTTTGTTTAAGAATTCTTGAAATGTTTAGATATTTTATGATAACAGTGTATAGTTACTTGAGTAGATGGTCTTAAATCCTTTTGAGAAAGACTGAAATGATAATTATAGTGTGTACTTGCTATGGTGGTATAGGGTTCTTCTCCCAAAGTCCAAATTTCCTCTTGGTCACATGAGTTCTGGGACTAAAAACAGGCTCACAACCCAAACTGGGCAATGGATCATGATTTCCTGTCCAGGAGACTACTGTTAAGCCTGGTTATGCCTCCATCATTTCTTCTGATGACAAAGCTGGGTTGTACCCTGCTCAGGTGACTATTTGGCCTTGGGTCTTTGTGTTTGTCCTTTGTGGTTTTGGGTTTCTATCATTGCCACTGCTTTCAGCGAGCCTTGTTGTGATAATGATCTATTCTATCTGTAGTCTTGCCTCATGGGGGAGAGGCTTCGATGAAATTTTTACCTACACATACCTTCATTCTTAGTAAATGAAGAATTTTCTATACAATCCAGTGGTTCCACTAGCCTTACATACTTTATGTATTCCAGATGGCCACTTCCCTGAATTTTTAAAATTCTCTCCTATACTGTCTGCCTCATTAGTACTAGAATTTTAATTTTGATGGGAGGCACCTTCACTTTTCCTATGTTAGAGGTTATCCAAATAGCAAGATCATGCTGCCTCCTAAATACAGCTAGATTGTTAAGTCTTGTCTTTGGAGAATTACTTCCCCTATGCTATCTTATATTTTGGCCCTCTTGATTGAGCAATCAAATATTTCTGTCCTGCCTATACCCCCGGCTCCTTCAATTACATGCTGCCCAAATTTAGTGCCTCCTTATGGTATAACCTTTCTCTTGGGTTATGAGATCCAGCATCTCTGAGCTGGAGTGTGCTGTTGACCCTAGTTGTAGATTAGTGACTAAGATGTGAGGTGAGAGCAGATAATGTGAGGAACACACCTATTTCTTTGCAAGGAAGAAAAATTTACAATAATTTTTAATAAGACTATGTTCTTGTTATTATTTTTTATGTTAACATAGCAACATGTGGAAGAGAATTCATTCTAAAAATATATGTGATTGTGAAATGTAAAAAAAAAAAAGAAACCAAATGCTCTGCACTGGAAAATAGAATCCAAAGTCCAGAAATATTTTCCAAGTTTAGAAAAATGAAAGTTAATAGGAACAAATACAAAATACAAATACTGAATATAAAAACAGTTAATGTGCATGGGAAATACGGAGGCATATAAAACATTGTATTACTGTTTCCCCCACGCAAAAGGAGGTGCTTTTACTCTTACACTTCCAAGATTTTACTTTGTCTTTCAAAAGTTTCATTAAAATATGTCTAGGTATGTGTCTTCTTGTGTTTTTTTCTACCTGGAATTTCTTGCATTTGCAGATTAATGTTTTTCACCATATTCAGAAAGCTTTTGGCCACTATTTATTCATATAATTTTCTACCCCTTTATCTTCCTTCTCTCTTTCTTAGACGTTAGCACTTCCTAATGTGCCTTAGGTCTCTAATGCATTTTGCTTTCATTTGTTTTCCTTTTTTTCATTCATTTTGTTTATGGTTTTCAGAATTAATTATCAAATTCTATTGATGTATCTTTAAGTTCATTAATTGTTTTGATATCTCAGATCAATGATTAAATCCTCTAGCAAATTTTTAAAATTTCTGTTACTGTATTTATCAACTTCACAATTTTCATTTAGTTTTCTCTTATAATATTGATCCCTTTAT
Source organism: Arctocebus calabarensis (assembly GCA_963573935.1). Lineage (NCBI taxonomy): Eukaryota > Metazoa > Chordata > Mammalia > Primates > Lorisidae > Arctocebus > Arctocebus calabarensis. Next base: position 95,196 of record CAUYON010008450.1, on the reverse strand, counting down.
TTTCTATTATTTGATAGTTAATTATCATCAAATTTTCCTTTAAGTCTTTAAAAATTTATATCTTTTACACTTTGAATATATTCATTTTCTATTTTTATATGTTTATCTGTTAATTCCAAGACATTTTCTGTCTTAAAAAAATTCAATTGAATGCTTTTCTTTTTCCTGTAAATAGGTTACATTTTCCTGTTTCTTTGCTTTCTTATATTTACTTTGAATGGGAAAGTCAGATAATATATTGAAGTAAGTCTGGATGTACAGTGAAAGGAATGAATATAAGTTTTATAAACAGGCAGATTTGTGTCAGTCATACTTAGCTACGTTAGAGATAGAGGACGCGTATACAACCTTAGGTACCTTACATAAAATTTCTGATTTGTTAAACTGCTGGATATGTGTATTTCTTTTCTTTCCTCAGGAATGGGAAGGTGTGATGCAGAAAATGTTGACAATTGCCTCCTTATAAATTATGAATGTTATGTGAGGTTATTACCTAATATACCCCCAAACTCAAGATATTAGCTACAAATCATCATTCAATTATAGTTTCCTATTCTTGTTCAAACTGGATTATCTTCGTTTCAAATGATTCCAAAATATTTTGGAGTTTATTTACAATGAGAGCTATTGTCTCAGTCTTCTCAGGCTGCTGTAGCAAAATATCTTAGGCTGTGTGGCTTAAACAATAGATATTTATAGTTCTCTTTCTGAAAAATGTGCTAGAAAATCCAAGATCAAGGTGCTAAAAGATTCAGCTCCTGAGGAGGGCTTTCTGCCTGGCTTGCAGAAGGCTGCCTTCTAGCTGTGTCCTCACATAGTCCTCTTCTTGTAAATATGCCAATCCCATCGTGAGAATCCCACTTTCATGAATTCATCTAAACCTAATTATCTTCTGAAGGCCCCACCTCCAAATACCATCACACTGAGGATTAGGGCTTTAATGTATGGATTTGGAGAAGTAAACATTCAGTTCATAACAGCTATTTTTTTAATTTAAAAATGAAAGTCAATTGATACATTAATGACGTAAATAACAGTTGATGACTAGAGACAATTTTAATACATGATGTATTGATATGCCAGTGTACTGACAATGTAAAATTTGCATAATAGAATAGCAGAGGCACCAGACTACTTGGAATGCACACACTGTACCTAATGCTTTCTTGTCTTCGGCCTGCTTGTTTGACATTACTCCATTCCAACCTGCCATTCTCTTGTATTCGTATCTACTCTGAGGAAGGATGAAAAGTCATCCTGAATCTGACCATTTATATACAAAGAGATCTTTGCATCGAACTGATGCATGTACATCTAATTTATTGCTCAAGTGCATATTTATGTCAGATTTTTAAAGTAACAAAAATTTTAAGAACAAACAATTTCCTAAGCTCTGATTAAAATAAGAGGATAAAAGTAGAAATAGGTCCAATTTCCAGCTAAAATACTTGTTATTTTCTTATACTGAAATATAAAAAATTGACCCAGAAATAATTGCAAAGGCGAGCTGTAAATCTTTGCTCTTCGGTATTTCTTAGCAGAGGTTGCAGGACTAATTTATACTTACATTGTACCTATCACTATGTCAAGACAGTTTGTTGGAAAATTATTAACTGAATTCTTTTAGTACAAAGCTGAATGAGCTGAGAAAATATTTTATGTACTTGTTGCAAACGATTTCTAGTCAATCACTGAAGCCTCTAATTTTACTACTTTATTATTGTGATTTTATTGGATAAAATGATGCATTAATAAAATACAATCCAATTCATTACTGCTATATTGGAAGATGGATCAGGTTTGGAATCAAATTTATTTTTACTATGTTATTCAATTAAAATCAAGACCACTATATTTCTCACCTTACATTTTAGAACTCCAAAGGTAATTTTCATAGTCCACTGTACACATCTGCTGTCCCTGATCTTCTGTCATGTCTAGGTAGTGTATTTATTTATATGCTTTTGCTTTGTTGCTTAAAAAATTACTTTTATGCTTTATAGTTCTGCATCATGACTCTCAAGTGGCCTTGAGTAAGCATGAGCAGATCACTGCACTGGCACCATCATAAAGGTAAGTGTTTTCTGCACTCAGGTTGGAAGATGCTATCAAAATAATCACCTACTTGTGTTTTGAAATACAGCAAGAAACCTGATGATGAAATGTGAACAGTAACTGTCATATTAAGCCATGTCCCTTTTCCTGTGGGAGAAATTGTGGTGAATTCAATTTTTCTTTTGGTTAAATGATCTCTAGATTCACATTTCAGCTCCATTACTTACTGTTTGCCTCTCCACAAGTTAATCAATACCCTCCACTTTAAGTTTCTTAATAATAATACTCTATTATCACTTTCATCTCACTTTGTATGACTTTCTCAGAAAAAGAGAAAAGGAAAGAAAAATATATTTGGGAAAAATCCAAATACCTTATTTCTCTGTGTTCATCCTGAGGCAGTTTTATACTGATGTAGAAAATTCTACTACAGAATAGATGGGTAGAAACTAAATATTCATGGTCATTAACCTAGATGTCTATAAATTAATTCTAAAATGATTTTCTGGTCTCTGAATCAGCTCCCATACAATGGCTATTTCACTGTTTTCTACCCTTCAAATTCCCTTGTGCTATCCTCAACTCCACCCATATGTCTTTCTTACGGACAAAGGGTGAGTAAATATTTTATTATATACAGATTATTTGGAGTTGTCAGATAAAATTCCTTCAGCTTCCTACCATCATACTTATACCTATACCTATATCTGCAGTCAGTCTTTTACATGTTCAAATACTGGATGTTTCTCTCTTTATCACTCAACTAGAGCTTTATAAGATTTATTAATATTTTCTAAGAAGTATTTTGGTTTCATTGATACCTTGCTTTTCTATCTCTATTTTATTATTTTTTTTCAAGTATATGCAGTTTTCTGTCCTTATTATTTTTTTGGATGTAGTTTGCTCTTTTTTCGACTTTCTTAAGGTGAACATTTATATTATTAATTTGAAGTATTTTCTTAACTTAATATAGCCAGATGCAGACAAATTTTTCTTTAAGTACTGCTTACCTGCATCTCATAAGTTGTATTACATTGTGTCTTAATTTTCATGCTTCCCAAGGTATTTTCTAAATTTTCTTATAATTTTCTCTTTGATCAATTTTTTTTAAATTGTTTTGTTTAATTACTAATAATTATGAATTGCTATTTTTCCCTCTGCTTTCAATTTCTTTTTTTTTTTTTTTTTGAGACAGAGCTTCAAGCTGTCACCCTGGATAGAGTGCCATGGCATCACAGCTCATAGCAACCTCCAATTCCTGGGCTCAAGTGAGTCTCCTGTCTCTGCCTCCCAAGTAGCTGGGACTACAGGCGCCCGCCACAACGCCCCGCCATTTTTTGGTTGCAGCCGTCATTGTTGTTTGGCGGGTCCTGGGGCTGGATTCGAACTCGCCAGCTCAGATGTACGTGGCTGGCGCCTTAGCCTGTTGAGCCACAGGCGCCGAGCCACTGCTTTCAATTTCTAACTTTCATTTTGGTCTGAGAAACTACTTTGTATTATTTTAATTCCTTTAAATATCAGATGTTTTCTGAGTTAAAATATAGTTGACCCTGGGGAAAGTTTTATGCATGCCTGAGAATATGTTCCCTAGTTTTGTAACGTGAAGGGCTTTTTATGTCTATATTAGTTCTCAATATGTTATAGTGCTGTGTTGCTCAGCTATTCTATTTTGTTTTAGATTTGCCTTTGTATTCTATTCACTCTTGGATGTAAAGTATTCAATGCTCTTTGTCTACTTCTCTCTTCAAATCTGTAGTTTTTCTTAGTATATTTTGGGGCTCTCATGGTAGATGTTTTCATGGTCTCAAAATAATATATTTGTAGAACTGACTGACATTTCTGTCATTTAAAAAAGTCTTCTTAGCACATAGTAAGAATTTTATCTTGATTTCTATTTTGTCTTTTAGATCCCAAATATTATTAATTTGTTGGATTAAGAGTTGGTGAATAATTATTCTCTATCTGTAAGTTGTCCATTTATTCTGTTGATTATTCTTTTGAGGAAACTTTTTTAGTTTAAGTGAGTCTCATTTATTTATTTTTGTTTTTGTTGTATTTGCTTTGGGGAATCCTAATCATAAATTCTTTGCCTAGGCCAATATCTAGAAGAGTTTTCTCTAAGTTATCTTTCAGAACTTTTTATGGTTTCAAGTCTTAATGTTTAAGCATTTAATCTATCTAAAGTTAATTTTTGTGTATAATGAGAAGCAGGTACCAGTTTTGTTCTTTTGCATGCATCTCTTTCCTTTTCCCAGCACTGTTTATTGAATAGAGCATCCACTTAATGCTGCATATTTCCTTCTAAGAACTTTGTAAACTATATTTCAAAGATTTTGTGTTTTTATTTTCTTTAAGGTATTTTCTCTTTGGCATCACTGATATCTAACTTTGTGTCTCAGCAAAATACATTTAAAATTCATGTTTCAACCATTTGTTTATATTTACATTAAATTTTACTACCTCAATAATTCTACACTTTCTCGCCACTGCTCTAACTCAGATTCTTCTGTGGAACATTTCATTAACCTTCTACCTACCTAAATATAAGTGTTACTTCATGAATGAAGTCCTTAATTCTTCAGGCTAAATTCTATCAATCTATTAAAATTCACCGAGAACCCTAGAATTTCCTGTGTTATACTTTAATGATTCTTTCTCTGCAAGGAAAGATCAAACTATCCTAATTTGCTATAGTCAGTAGATCATAGAGTGAACATTATAAACATTCAATTTTTGATTAAACCAGTAAAGAAATAAATAAGCTTTATGAGAAAATATTTCAATGGTAAAAATAAGTAAATTCCTGAAGACAGAGTCTACTAATGAGTAGTACAACTCAATTTTACTTATTTTTGTCTATAAACATTAAGCAATCATTACTATTTTTATATATTGGTATAATAGTTGACTAATCATATTATAACATCATAAGGGCTAAATTAATACTAAATATTCTCTCTACATTAGTAATAGAGTATTATCATTATTGAAATAAGTGAGTGCATCAGAAATATTTTAATCCCTACAATTATTCATATGTATTCTCCTTCCTAAATCCACTAAATGAGAAGAGGTGAGAGAGAAAATGTGTAATTTCACACACATTTGATATTAAATATGTCCCTCTGATGATATTATTTTACTTATAAATTTGGGCAGAAATTTTGAGGAAAATATTAAAAAGACCTTTTTTAAGGATAAAGGATCATGAATAATCCAACAAACTACTTAAATAAATTATTCTAATTTTCTAACAGCTTCAAAATCTACCAAATTTAACATTTTAAAATTAAAAATTTTTTTTTGCTTTCTATTTAAATAAGTTATATGATACAACAGATATTGCTGTATTAATGTTTTGGAAACACTGTGTTAAAGAAACTTCCAAATTTATTTTTAAAGATTGTGAATTTCTGGCCTAAATAACAATTGTATCATAGATAGGTGCTTATGTTTTAGTTTTTTATATCTGTTAAAGAAGAATTTCAGACTCATGTGAAAAAAGTCTATTAAACAGAATGGAATCAGGTGTGTTGGGTGTAAAATCTATATGTACCAGAATTTGTAAAGTCTCCATATTTTTTATGGCCAAATAGTATTCCATGGTACACATTTACCACAGTTTGTTAATCCATTCATGGGTTGATAAGCATCAGGGACTGCAAACTTGTACAACATCTAGGAAAGTCGTATGGAGATTCTTCAAATAATTAAAAGTAGACCTACCATTTGATTCAGCAATCCCACAAATGGGTGTGTACTCAAAAGAAAAAAAAATACATTTTATTTAAAAGACAAATGCACTTGAATGTTTACGGCAACACGATTCACTGTCCCAAGTGCCCAATAATGCATGAGTAGATTAATCAAATGTGATTTATGTACACCATTAAGTACTACCAAGCCATAAAAATATGCTGAACTAATTAATACCATGTCCAACAATATGGATGGAGCTGGAAATCATTCTTCTAAGTGAAATTTTGCAAGAGGAGAAAAAGAAACACCACAAGTAGTCACTTTTAAACTGGAACTAATGGATCGATACCCAAGTTCACATCTGGTAGTAAAACTCAAGGGAAAGCAATGGTGTGTGTTGGGAGGGATAAATTCACAATTAATGAGTACAGTGCACACTATCTAGATGAAGAGCACAATTATAACTTTGACCCAAACCATACAAAAGTAATTCATGCCACCAAAACATTTGTACCCCCATAATATTCTGGGATAAAAGGCAATGTTAATGCAGCTTATATTTGCTAATTGATGTAAAACTGCATATAAACAAGCTAAAATTGAATCTCTAAAGAGAGGAAGAGCTTATTAGCGACCTATTTAGACAATTAAAAAAGCTTGACATTATATTGTTTTAATACAAATCAATAATAACTTACACATTAATCAGAGGTTAGGTAACAAATTATTACATTCAATGGAATTAAGTAAATTAGCTGAAAGTTTAAAAGGAAGAAAATAAAGAATGCTTTGGTTGTATTAATAAACCTAAATTTTCTTTTCAATTTATATAATGTCTCTCTTTAAATTCAATAATAATAAGACACTTAAAACTAAGTTATTGAATTATTCAATTTAGATACAGTTTGGAAGCTGGTATGTTTTTGCTTCAAAGTTCAACTTTACTAAATAATGATAAAGTAGCTTTATAAACTTTGTGGAACATGTTAAACATGAATCACTGATTCAGTTATAGAAAAAGATATGTTTGAAACAACTTGGATGTGTGAATCTCTTTATTCAAATATAAATTTTATGTAACTTAAATACAGAAAATAGCATTTTTCATTATTATTTTTTATGTGGTGAGGCATTTTCATGCTTTGCTTTAGTTCATAAGAAATTGGTTTTCTAGTTTGATAAACATATTTGAAATGCTGAGTTAATGTCTGTGTCTAGTAAGTTCAACATTTGAAGAGCCTGAGAGACACTTTCTGTAGAACTGGGAGGATTTTTGTTTTTGTTTTTCTTTTTGTTTTGTTTTGTTTTCTTTCTATATAGGACATACTTTGTTAGTTTGTATGTCTTGTAAATTTTTGTTGTAAAAACAACAGTTGTAAACTGCACATTTAAAAAAATATAATGTGGTAAAACCAGACTCTCCTTTCCCTCAGAAGGCAGACCCCCCAAAACACACAAAAAATTGTTTGGAAAAGATTGGGAGACTTACTGCTTTAAGACATTTAAATAAATATATATTCATAGCTGCTACTGAGCTAATGGAGCAGAGACTTTGATGGTTGTACTTCATAAAGAACAGACTGCAAAATCAATTCATGAAAGTCACAAACCAAACAAAAGCAGCAGCAGCAACAACAACACAATAACAACAAATAGGGGAAAGGATACTTCTGAAGGATGTTTTAATGTTCAAATTGAGATGAGCTGTAAACATAAAATATGCCCTACTTTCAAAGATTTACTACAAAGTATAAAATAGCTCATTAGTGATTTTGATTATTTGTTAAAATAATATTTGAATATATTGGGTAAAGCAAAATATGTCATTAAAAATAACTGAACTTATTTATTTATAACATTACTTTAAATATGGCTGCTAGAACCTTTTACAATTATGTGTGTAGCTTATAATTGTACTGAGTAGCCCTGTTCTAGGTAATGGTGTCCCACAAATAACTTCTATATGTCCATGTGAGGAACATGAGTAATGATTTGAGAGGAATAATATGAAAGATTCCTGGAAATCCCTCTGCATTCATATTCAGTTTTGTTTCTGCAGACATATAACTTGATTTTAAATTCAAGCAGCATTTCTTAGGATGCTGCAATTATCAAGGCATTGCACTATAAATATGAAAATATGCACACACACATATACACACAAACAAAAATGACATATCCCTGGGTTGAGGGACTGTATAAACCTATAAAAAGAAGTAAATAATGAAATGATACATACATGTGCACACACACACAGATGCACAAAAGGAAGTAAAAGTCGTGCCTCCTGAGTTAATTGGATATTCTTTGAAAATAGCTTGCAAGAAAATTTGACACTTTAAAACTTTAGCTTGTTTTTAAAGCTTAGATTTTAAAGAGGTTGATATATCTTTCAAGAATATTTTAGGAGTATTTTAGGAGTATAAAATAAACAAACCAATTAAACCTTCACTGTATGCATGCTTTACCATTGTGGCACTATTTCATAAAAACAGTTGCCTTTTTTTTCTTTCCTTCTTTCCTTTTTCCTTCTCCCCTTTCTCCCTCCCTCCCTCCCTTTCCCTCTTTTTTCTTTTCTTTCTTTCATTCCCCTCCCTCTTTCTTTCTTTTCTCTCTCTTTCTTTCTTTATCTTTTTCTGACAGAGTTTGACTGTTGCCCTGGCTAAAATGTGATGGCATGAGCCTAGCTCACAGCAACATCAAACTCCTAAGCTCAAGCAATCCTCCTGCTTCTGCCTGCCCACTATAGGTGCTCGCCACAACACCCAGATAATTTTTACTATTTTTAGTAGAGACAGGGTCTCATTCTTGCTCAGGCTGGTCTCTATCTCCTGAGTCAAGTGACCCTCCAACTTCAGCCTCCCCTAGTGCTAGGATTACTGAGGTGATCTACAGTGTCCAGCCAAGTAGTTGCTTTTCTTAGGAAACAAAATAATTAAGGACAGACCACACTTCAAAGGTATAAAACTATTGAGGCAATATTATACTTACAAAAATAAACCTGTATTTATAAACACACGTGGGGACATAAAATGAGAAAGCAACACAGTGAGAAATCAACTAGAAGAACTTTATGAATTGACGTTCTCCTTGTTGTCATCCAAAAACATCTGGTAGCAAGTTAAAATAATATTTAGCAGTTGAGTCCCTGGAGTTTTCCAGGTATACAATCATATCGTCTGTGAAAAGTGAAAGTTTGATCTCCTCTGACCCTATATGGAAACCCTAGTGACTCAGCCATAAAACTCTTAGAAGTGATGAAAGGATACAGCAGCGTCTCAGGCTACAAAAATCAATACTCACAAATCAGTACCATTCGTATATATCAACAATAGTCAACTTGAAAAACAGTCACGGACTCTATTCCCTTTACAGTAGTGCCACAGAAAATGAAATATCTGGGAGTGTACCTAACAAAGGACGTGGAAGATCTCTGTAAAGAGAACTATGAAACTCTGAGAAAAGAAATAGCCAAAGATGTCAACAAATGGAAAAACATACATGCTCATGGCTAGGAAGAATCAACATTGTTAAAATGTCCATACTACCCAAAGCAATCTACAGATTTAATTCAATCCCCATTAAAACACCTCTGTATTACTTTAAAGATATGGAAATACTAGTACTTCACTTTATATGGATACAGATAAAACCTCGAATAGCCAAGACATTACTCAGAAATAAAAACGAATCAGGTGGAATCATGCTATCAGACTTCAGACTATACTATAAATCTGTAGTGATCAGAACAGCATGGTATGGGCACAAAAATAAAGAGGTAGATATATGGAACAGAATTGAGAACTAAGAGATGAATCCAGACACGGATTATCATTTGATCTTTAATAAGCCTATCAAAAACTTAAATTGGGAGAAAGACTCCCTATTTAACAAATGGTGCTGGGTGAATTGGCTGGCAACTCATAGAACACTGAAACTCGACCCACATCTTTCACCTCTAACAAAAATTGACTCTCACTTGGATAAAAGACATGAAACCATAAAGATTCTTGGAAAGAGTGCAGGGGAAACACTTGAAGAAATTAGCCTGGGAGAATACTGTATGAGGAGGACCCCAGGGCAACTGAAGCAATACCAAAAATACATTACTGGGATCTAATCAAACTAAAAACTTCTACACTGCCAAGAACATGGTAAGTAAAGCAAGTAGTCTGCCCTCAGTATGGGAGAGGATATTTGCAGGTTACATTTATGACAAATGTCTGATAACCAGAATCCACAGAGAACTCAAAATTATTAATAGGAAAAGGACAAGTGATCCCATTTCACTATGGGCAAGAGACCTGAACAGTAGCTTCGCTGAAGAAGACAAGCGCATGGTCTACAGACACATGGAAAAATGCTCATCATCTTTAATCATAAGAGAAATGCAAATCAAAACCACTTTGAGATACCATCTAACTCTAGTAAGAGTAGCCCACAGAACAAAATCCCCAAACTATTGATGTTGGCATGGATGTGGAGAAAAGGGAACATTTCTCCATTGCTGGTGGGAATGCAAAGTAATTCATTCCTTTTGGAAAGAAGTTTGGAGAACACTCAGGGATCTAAAACTTGACCTGCCGTTGGATCCTATAATTCCTCGACTAGGGGTATATCAAAAAGACCAAAAAGCACTTTGCAAAAAAGATATTTACACCGGATTATTCATTGCACCTCAATTTGTAATATGGAAGAAGCCCACGTGCCCATCGATCCATGAATGAATTAATAATTGTGGTATACGTATACCATGGAATACTATGCAGCCTTAAAAAGATGGAGCCTTTATCTCTTTTACATTTACATAGAGGGACCTGGAACATATTCTCCTGAGTAAAGTATCTCAAGAATGGAGGGAAAGGTATCCAATGTACTCAGTACTTCCATGAAACCAACTTATATTTACTCATACTTTCTTATAAAAGATAGAACACAACTATAGCCCAGGATGAAGGAGAGAAATGGAGTGGGAAGGGGTGGGGGGAAGGTTTGACAAAGTCGGGACCATAACTATGGAGTATCTTGCAAGGGTACAAGTCAAAGGGTGCATGTCAAGTTTAGAGCATAAATGTATTAACACAATAATCAAGTAAATGAGGCAAAAGCTATGTTGATTGGTTTCATGTAACCACATCAGATTGTATAAAAAAAACCCAGCACATTATATTCCACATATGCATAAATCTATTCACAATTTATGTGTATTTGACTTAATAAAAAAAAAGAAAAAGAAAAATATTTAGCTATGAATTTTCGCAGGGCTGCATTCTTACAAATGACTTCAAAGTTATATACTTCTTTTAAAAATCATTAGCATTATTTTTGGGAAAAATTATAAAAATGCAAAGCAAATATAGAAATTGAACCAATATGTAACAAGTGAGAATTCAGTAATGAAACATTGATTCCCTTGACTACACTGTAAATAACTTACCTACTCCCTATATATGATTACCATTCCAGGTCCCTTGACAATTATCCCCTTCACTTTCCTTTTACTTATATAATTGACCAACAATTACCAGATCACAAAGTCACAAAGTTTTTAATTTTTCCTTGTATTGAAAATGTTATGAATTATAGCATATGGTATACATTATGCATTTTTTGCTTTTGACACTTTTCCTCAAACTTATATTCATGAGTTCATCCAATGTTCTTGCATGCAGCTGTATTTTGTTCATCCTTATTTACTTACAGTGTCTCAGTGTACCATTATATGACAATGTATTTATTTACCACTGCTGAACACTGATGTTCACTAATGAATTTTTTTGGTATTCCTTGGTGCTTTAGTTTTAGTAGGGTGTTTATCATGATTTTACTCTATTATTTTTTTATTTGTACAGGAAGTCCCGTGTTATGAATGGGATATAGATAAGTCTGTAGAATTGTTCTTAATTTGTATATAGATAGTAACAGAACAGGTACATTTACCTTTTACCTGTAATAGCCTCCATTTGTAAGTGTGAATCATATGTCAGTCAGATGTTTGTAAATTGGGACTTATTGTACTCCATCCATATGTGCAAGTTGTGCGTAAGTCATATGTCTGTAACTTAGGTACTGCCTATATTCTCAATTAGAATTAATAATATCAATTTCCTGACCCAACATTTTCCTGACCTAATATTTCAATTTTAAAATTGAAATAATATCAATTTCTGACCCAATATATAATTTTACCATGTGGTGATTATACAAATTTGAGACTATTTGATCCAGGAAGTCATAACTTCTTACTACTGTATCCATGAAGAGACAGAAGAAAAATGTTCACAATAATGCTGATAATCACAATTCACAAATTAAGTAATAGAAACAGCTAGAAAATATTGAAACTCTTTTAAAAATATATGAAGTATATCTTAACAGTGTTCCATAGAACAAAGGTGATCTAAAAAATTGAAGAAAATTATTCCTTTCTCAAATATTTTTCCTCTGTTATAGAAAGCCAGTGGCTACATTCCTCTTATAACAAGGTGTTCTATATTCATAACTATGCAAATCTAATCTGTAAAATAGTGGAAGTCACACTTACCTTTCTTTCTTTGTACACACAGATACTTTACAGTCTAGCTTCTTATTCCATTAAGTCAAATATGTCATATATATTAAAATTAAAAAATTAAAAGAAATTAGCAAATTTCTTAATTGGAGACTTGATTCTTTCTCTCAATAGGTATCACTATAGAGCTTTGACAGGAGAAATTTCATGTCATTCAGAGGACAGCTACTGACTCTAATATTGAAGAATTCATAACCTATCATGGAAGATTGATAAGAAAATAAGCAATTAAATTACTAGGAGGTTGGGGGAGCCACTTCTGGAATGAGGAGTTCCATGGACCAAAATCCCAGTGAGAAAGTTATTAGTGAAAATTGTTTTTTTAATTTTAACGTTCCTTGAAATTATTCTGAAAGATATAGAGAATGTAGAAATATTTATTCAAGACAATCTAGTAAATCTTGATGAAACAGGAAATAGTCTGTGGTATCCCAGCTATAAACTGCTCCCACTCCCCGTTTGTGACCAGCCAGTGTGAAAGAAGCTCCATTCCAGGCAAATATTCCCAGGAAGAGATAGCAGCCCTCCTAGCTTCAATCCAGGTCTATGATTTCTCCCATGCAGGTTAACAGCGTTTCTCATAACTCCTCACCCTGTGTCACAGAACCTACATTTCAGGTGAGTTCAGCTGAGAGGCTGAGGCTCCATTCATTTGCAGAATGCAGCTCTACCTTAGTCGTAGTTAATAAGAGTAAAAGGGCCCAACTGCCTTCATCTGAGTTTCCTCAGGGGCGGAGGTTCCATACTGGGAGAAGCAGCTCAAGATTAGAGTCTACTGCTCTCACCAGTCTCTTGCTTTTACTTTTTCTTTTGGTTGCAGCCGTCATTGTTGTTGGGTGGGCCCGGGCTGGATTCAAACCCACCAGCTCAGGTGTATGTGGCTCACATCTTAGCCACTTGAGTCACAGGCGCCGAGCCAGTGTCTTACTTCTAAAACAGGAGTGTCACTCTGTCAGCAACAGACCATTGTATCATCCCCAATTCCAAGGGAATTTTGCCCAGAGAGAGAGTCTGTTAAATCAGAGAGACCCAGTATTGTGCTCCACCCCAGCCCAATACTTTTTAAATTTATGTTGCTTCCTTCTATATCTTTTTTAGCTTCCATTTATATCGTTTTGTACTATCTCTCTTTTTTAATACAATTTTTATTTTGGAATAATTTTAGCCTTATAAAAATATTAAAAATCTATGGGCAGAGCCTGTGACTCAGTGAGTGGGGCACCAAACTCATGTACTGAAGGTGGTGGGTTCAAACCCATCCTCAGCCAAACTGCAACAAAAAAATAGCCCAGTGTTGTGGCAGGTGCCTGAATTCCCAGCTACTTGGGAGCCTAAGGCAAGAGAATTGCTTAAGCCCAGGAGCTGGAGTTTGCTGTGAGCTGTGACACGACAGCACTCTACCGAGGGCAACAAGGTGAGACTCTGTCTGTAAAAAAATAAAAAATATTAAAAATGTAGTACAGAGAGTCCCCTATGTCCTTCATACAGCTTCACCTATTATTAACATCATTTATTACCAGGGTGTATTTGTCAAAATTAATAAATCAAGGGCTGCTCCTGTGGCTCAAAGGAGTAGGGCACTGACCCCATAAGCTGGAGATGGTGGGTTCAAACCCAGCCCCAGCCAAAAAGTGCAAAAAAAGAAAAGAAAAAGAAAGAAAAGAAATAGAAATCAACATCAGTATGTTACCATTCACTGAATGACAGGTGTTACCTGATTTTCTCACTGATGTCCATTTTCTTTGCCAGGATTCCATCCAGAATACTACATTACATTCATCGCATTTAGTTATCATGTTTCCTTAATATTTTCCCATTTGGGACAGTTTCTCATTCTTTTTTTTTTTCCCTTTCATTAAGTCATATACATAGATCATGAATACATTTACTTATTTGTGGGATACAATGTATTGATTTTTTATACAATTTGGAGTCCTAACATCAAACTAATCAGCATAGCTTGCACCTCATTTAATTAATTATTATTAAGACATTTATGTTCTATTTTTGATAAATTTGACTTATAGGTGCTCCTGTCGCGCTAGCGGTTAGCGCACGGTACTGAGGTCATAAATTTGCCTTGAGCCCTCAGTCTTTTTTTCTTATGGCAGGGATAACAGGCCTGATCTACTGTATCTGGCTTTCTTTTTTGTGCATCATAAATATATACAATTTTTATTTATCAGTTCAGATATATGTATCTTTTAAAATACTTAATTCTTCTCTCAAAATTAAAATAAAATAGAATGAAGGAGACACTTTATTTGCCATCAGTGCAAGGATGTCAGTCTTCTTGCCCCAGAAGCCACAGAAAAACCAAAAAAAAAACTGGCTTACCAAATTCAAAACAGAATTATTTAAAGGGAGAGAAAGGCAAAATTGTCAGGGTACCAAGTTTATATCCGCCTGTTGATGTTGGGAAAGAAATCGATTTACTCAATGACTCCCATGGGTACAAAGTTAGTACAGCTAAAATCAGTGATAATGTTGGTTAGAGAACCAGATGCACTAGAAAGGCTCCAGGGCTTGTTATTTTGGAGACCAGAACTTATTGCAATGACCCTATTATTTTCAGCTTTTTCTGTTTTTGAAAGAAACTGCAAAATTTAATTAGTGAGTTTTAGCCAATGTATCTTAAAAAAGAATTGTGCTCAGTAAAACAACCCAGTTAAATTTAAAATAACACACTACTTTATTTCACTGATTTTTTTTTTCCCAGAATGGTATAATCATCTTGGTTACATGCATTATTTTCTATAATTTGAGTCAAGGTAATTGTGTCTATTAAAAAGTCATTGTAGTTATTTTGTTATAGTATTTTATTCTCTCTACTTGGTATATAAGTGATGTTTACACTGCAATAAAGTATTTACATGGCAATAGAGAAATCTGTGTTTGTGTAGTTATTGTTACCAAAGCATTGTATAGCCTCAGGTGATTTTTTATTGTCCATTAATAGCATTTTCTTTCAGGTTGAAGAATCCCTTTAGCATTTCTTGTAGGCCAAATATGGTGTTGAATTAAATAAATCCCTCAGCTTTTGTTAGGTAAAAGCTTTATTTCTGCTTAATATTTGAAGGATTATTTTGCAGGATGTAATATTCTAGCGTTAAGGTTTATTTTTTCCTTTAGCCCTTTGAATTTATCATGTCACTGTCTCCTGGCTTATAAGATTTCCTTTGGAAAGTCTGTTTCCAGTCTGTATTGGAGCTTCTTTATATGCTTTGTTCTTCTTTTTTTCTTGCTTTCCTTAGGACATTTTTTATATCCATCACCATTGAGAGCTTGACTATTAAATCTTGAGGTAGTCTTGTTTGGGTTAAATCTGCTTGGTGTTCTATGACCTTCTTGTACCTGAATGTTGACATCTTTCTTCACTTTTGGAATGTTCTGTATTAATGTTTTTTTAAATAAACTCCCAACCTAATCTCTCTCTTTACCTGGTCTTTAAGGCCAGTAACTGTTAGATTTGTCTTTTTGAGGCCATTTATTTAGACCTTTCAGGCATGCTTCATTCTTTTAAATTCTTTTCCTTTCTTCTCTTCTGTTTGTGAATTTTCACATAGCTTGTTTCAAGCTCGTTAATTCTTTTTTTCATTTTATCACTTCTACTATTGAGAAATTGTCACACACATTTCAGTTTGTCAATTAAATTGACAAGCTACAGAATTTATGCTTGATTTTATCTCATTATTTCTATCTATTTGTTTAATGTATCTGATATGCTTCTCTGTGGTGTCCTGACATTCATTGAGCTTCTTCAGGACAGCTATTTCAAATTCCTCATCTTTAATTTCATGTATCTCATCTCTCTGGAGTTGGTCATTGGTACTTTATTTACTTAATTTGGTGTGTTCAGGTTCTCCTAGAAGTTCTTGGTCCTTTTGGATGGTTGTCAATATCTGTGCAATAAAGAGTTAGGCATTTATTTCAGTCTTCTTAGTCTGGACTTGTTGATCCCATCTTTCTTGAAAAGGCTTTTCAGGTATTCAAAGGGAATTGCCTGTTGTGACTAAGCCTTTTGTCACCCCTGCTTGGGGGCTCCGAGTTTAGTAACGCTGTGCCTCTTGAAGATTTCTGCTGGTACTGTCTTAGTGGACTTGGGCAAGACACGAGAGAATTCCCTTGATTACCAGGCAGTCTCTCATTCTCTTGCTTTACTAACTGGGCTAGAAAGCTAGTGTTGTGGGAAGAATGACGTGGGCCCTCCCTTGTAGTCACTGCATCTAGAACTGCACCAATTCACATCTGAATCCAGCTCAGTCTCATCCAAAGCCCATGATGGCTGTTGTATGGCTACCTCTGATATTTAGTCAAAGTCCAAAGGCACTTTAGTTAGCAGGTGTAGAGCCTTGCCAGAAATGAATCTTTCCCCTCAGGGCATCCTGCTCCCTTCTATCCTCTGAACAAAACAAAGTCCTCTGAACTCTTCCATTTATTCCTCCAAGTGGAAGAATATTCCCTTTAACTGCACTGCCTGGGGGTGGAATGATATAGGCACTGACTTGTATGTGTCTCCTAATACCTTACTCAGCCATATGCTCCCCTGTGTTTACTGGCTCTGAGCCAGACCAGCTGCAGAAATTGCCCAGGGTCTGCAGACTCCTTGTCCTGACTGCCTTATTACCTCATTCCAGGCATCTTAACTCACTTCAGTGGTGGAGCTAGCCTGAACTAAGGTTTCACGAAGAAGAATCTCCCTCTTGGGGATCTGAGTTAAGTGCTCCCTCTGTGTCCTAGCAGTATTCTGCCTTGCACTGAGTTCCCCCTGGCAGGGTGGTCCTGTGTTCCAATGCTGAGTCTCCCAGTCACTGTGTCTCCCCTTTTCCAGGTGTGTAGCTTGTCTATCCATCTGGCGCACTGCTGGGGATGCATTGTATAGGCAATGCAAAACTGGCCTTCTGTTCTCTTCAGTACCTCTTTTCTTGATATCATCTTAAAATAGGTACTGTGATCAGTAACTTGGTTTTTGGTTCTTTTAAAAGTGCTTCCTTGCATGTACAGTTGTTAAATTTGGTGTTCTTGCACAGAGATGATCACTGGAGGTTTCTGTTTAGCCATCTTGCTCCAACCTGATCTAAGAGGCATGAATTTTATGTTAAGAGCAAAAGATAGAAGACTTTAAAATGTCTATTGACATAAGATTTATTACATAGTGTTACATACATATAGTTATATATTACATAGTAGCATATAAAATATTACTGTATTTATTACAGTAATCACTATATATATCACTATATACTAGTGATAGTATCACTATAGTAATACTACAAAGAAAGTAAAAAGTTAATATACCATGTTATTTGTGATCTCCAAAATATACAAATAGAAAAATTCAAGGTCTAGTGTATTTATATATAAAAATGAATAAAATATATTTACACTTTTATTTACACTGGAAAAATAGGGGAGAAACAGTAATAGACCACATGCAACATAAGGAGTCAAATTGCTTTGAGATGTGGAGGAGGCAAAATTTATTATTCAAGTCTATTATTTTGCTACAAATGTATGCATCATTGACGTGCATTTTAAAGAAACAAAATAAGAAAATGGCAAAACATCACTATAAATTCCTTGACAAATTTTCTGACTCTTTTGTTCAGAAAGTCCTTTCTTAGATTCTGTGGATTGCCTGAACAAAGGTGGTATATGTGTGTGTGTGTGTGTGTGTTTATTTATGTGTCTATTGGTATGTAAAGGTGAGGATATGAGTTTTTCAAAAATTGGGAATGATAGTGATTATAGAATCTACATTATGCTCTTTGTGATTGAAGAGAACAGTGTTCAAGATTTTCTATCCTTAATTCCTTAAATTTATAGAATAGCCACAGCATCAAACCATTAACCCCAATTCAGTGAAAAACCCTGGACATTTTGCTCCAACATAGAAAGTTTACAAGTGTCAGTCATTCATGTCACCTGTTTCTCACCAGTAGCCATTTTCACGCCATCAGACTTCAGAAATGGGCTGATTCAAAATGCAGAAGTTCTGACCTAGAATGCATTCATTGTCAGTTGAGGAGTTCAATTTTCACTTTTTAAAAAAGCAAAGCAATTTTTAATTGAATTATACATAGAATAAATCACATTTATTCTAAGGACATAGATAAATTAATTTTCATAAAATGAGCACCCTCGTGTAACTAGACCCTAGTCAGGAATGTCCAACCTATGTTTTTCCTCTGCTGTACACAGCACATTGGAAGAATAAGAGTTGTCTTGGGCCACATTAAGTGTACAAACACTAACAACAGCTAAGTGGAAAAAAAATGTTCTGTGCATACTTTTTATGATCTCTGACACCACAGATAAGCAAAACATCCTCAAAAAATCAGTCTGTGGCCCATGAGCCACAGGTCTGAAACCGCTGAGTCCTAGATTACGAAACAGAACATTGCCAACACACCAGGACCATCTCCCTCTCAGGTACTGCCCCAGATAACCAGTATCCCGCCTGTAATGGAATAGATTAGTTTCACCTGTTTTTGTACTTCATGCAAATGGAATCCTACAGTGTTTATTCTTTTGTGCAGCTCTCTTTTGTTGAACATTATATTAGGAGATTGAGCCATATCCTTGTTTGTAGTTGCAGATTGTTTATTCTCCTTACTCTGTAGCATACGATTGTACAAATACAGTAGAACCTCCATAGTTCAGTGTCTTCCTACACTGACCATCTCCTTAAGTTGACCTAATTTTCCTAGACTGGACATGCACCACATGCAGATATCAGTACAGAAGACCTTGACACCTATGTTGACCTTCTCTGTATGTTGACCCTTTTGTTAGTGATCAGCTTGCAGAGGTTCCACGGTCTATCCCATTTTATTTTCTTACTCTACTGATGATGGGTATATATGTAGTTTCCCGGTTTGCACTATTTCATCTTTGGTCTATTTTATTTGTTTCTAATAGATGAGTAAAATTAGGTGAAATTATCATGTACACCATGACTTTGGGAAGTATTCCATTTAGGTATAACATTTAAAGTATACTGCTTAAAATGGGGAAATATAGGAGTTAGCCAATGAATTACTTTACATAATTTTTTTTTGTAATGAGAACATTTAACATTCACTGTTGAAAACCTACACAGAGAATTAGTACATGTCCAGCAATCTCACTACTGGATACATTGTATATTTAAGGTAAAGAAAATCAGAATTTTTAAGAAATGGATGTTTAAATATACTTAAATTAATATATACAGATTATTTTATTATTGTATTTATAATAGACCTTTATTATATATTATAATTCATATGTTTAAATTTTATATTACTATGTATTTTTAAATAATATAGATGAAAACATATATAATGACACAATGTGTGTATACTATGTTGCATATATTTTAAAGGAATACAAGTTACAAAAGTGCAGAAGAAAGAAAGAAATGGAAATTAAAGATGCCTTAGTTTTTAACACAATAATTCTTGGTTTATAGTAGCAATTCAGCACCATTTTTTTTTCAGTGTTTAATGAATAGATAGTAGAGTAAAACATGAAATTAGTAGGTTCTTTTCCAAGGACTTTTTCACAGTATTTATTAAATGTTAAGCATTATGTGTTAATCTTTCTTTGGATGAAACCCAGTCCTCAAATTAAGGTTGATATATTTAGAGTATAAAACATTAATTGTAAGTGCAAATTTCTAGTAAAATGTCTCTTTTCTTCTTTACTGATTATACTAATTCACTTTGTTCTAGCCCCCTTCCAATAACCTTTGGCATTGAAGTAAAAAGGCAAAAAAAAAAAATAATAAAACCAAAAAACACTACTAATGAGAGAAAATGAGGTTTCAGCAACCCCCTTGTTAGTGTCAAATTTTAATTTTCTCATTTGTAAGGCATTTCAACTGCATCAGTAAACTCCACATTCCTCTTCGGCTTCAAAATTCTGTTCCTAGGGACTGAAAATAATCAGCCTCTTTGAAATCATTTGGCTAGAGCTAAATAAGTCCTAGTTCCAATTACATTAGTGAAGTAGTAACGGGAAGTGGTCATTTGGGAGCTGCGGTGAAGTGTTCAGTGGTTGTTCGTACAACAGCCTGTAAGAGATACATGTCAGGATCTTACAATTCTATACATACAACTCAACTCAGCCCTGATTGTGTGGCTAGGGTTAATAAGTCTGCATAATTTCAGTTATTAATTAGTTTTCAAATGAAATTCAAATTTATATATTTAATGACTCTCTAAACACCATTAAAACAGAATTTGTTCGTTATAATCTGTGGACAACTGTAGCCTTGTCTTTTGGAGTTTCATTTCATTAAATGGCATTCACTGTGGTTGATGTAAATTTGCTCTCTCCTGGGTTGTATTTCTATACTCTTCTTCCTCCCTTCATTCTCCTACAAATTATCCAATATAAACTTTTTATATGTTTTATTTGAAAATCATTATAAGTCATTAGTTTTTGGTAAAATTTTTTATTATTATTTTGATTTTCAAGAATAAGATAAATGTAGGAAATTTAGTTATTTTTAAAGAAATACTCAAAAGCTGACCTCTCTGTTGTGACCTTTCTAGATTTCAAGGTCAGAATTAATTTCCCTCTTTTCCAAATTTGTGTTTTACAATTTCTCTGCTATGTCATTTTAACATGGTGGGATTGTGTGTGTGTCTTTCATTAAACTGAGCTGCAGGGGCATTCATTTAAATGAACAGTCCCCAGCGTTTTTGGAACCAGGGACTGGATTAATGGAAGATAATTTTTCTATAGACCAGGGAAGGGTGAGGGGCATGGCGTCAGGATGATTCAAGCACATTATATTTACCTCAGACCATTAGACATTAGATTCCCAGGAATGGATCGACAAACTGTGTATATGTATAATATGGAATACCATGCAGCCATTAAAAAAAAGATGGAGACTTTATATCTTTTATGTTTACCTGGATGGAGTTGAAATACAGTCTTCTTAGTAAAGCATTGTAAGACTGGAAAAGCAAATATCCATTGTACTCCATACTAATATGAAATCAAAATATGAACAAGTACGTGCTCATAGCAATAAAACACTAATGTAGTCTAGTTCAGGGTAGAGGGAAGGGGGAGGGGGGAGAGGCGAGGGGGATTTGGCAGAAGGAGGGAGGATGTGAGACGGGATCTCACCTAATGGGAGGGGGTGTCACACACCCCCCATCCCGGGTGAGGGGCCCTTCTACAAACGGAACTTTACCCTAGAAGTGAGACAAATGCAACCTAAAAATTGTATCCTCACATTAATTTGAAAAAAAAAAAAACAATAAAAGAAAACATACCTTTCTTCCCCCAATACACCCAACAATCTCCCTCTCCCCAACTTTGTGCATTTTCTAGAGAACTTGTGTTTTAAATAAGAGGTCAAAAAGGAAATAAAAAAGATTTTCATAAGGAACGCACAGCCTACACCCCTCGATGCAGTTTGCAGAAGGGTTAGCGCTCCTCTGAGAATCTAATGCCGCACTGATTGACGGGAGGTGGAGCTAGGGCAGTGAGGTGAGTGGTGGACAGTGGCTGTGCACAAGGATGATGCTGGCCACTGGCCCTGCCGGCTCCCTGCTGTGTGACCAAGTTCCTAACAGGCTGCTGACCAGTACTCATCCGTCCTCATCCCAGGGGGTTGTGAGCCACAGACTTAAATGAACTATTCAACTCCTTGTTGTGTATAGAGCACCATCATGATAGCTCTAAATTGACTAATGATCACAGTGAGTTGAACACTGCAAGGTCTGTGAAGCATGTACAACTTGTGCTGCCCCACCATCTCTAACAAGTACAGATCTCACCAAGCCTACTTCTTATTGTACTTGCAATTCACAGAAGCCTTGACCTTCTTTTGATAAATATCAAATAATTGTTTAGCCAGTTTAATACACACAAATACATATACATGGACCTTTGTATCCACAGGTTCTGCATCTGTATATTCAACTAACAGGCCTAGAAAATATTTGGAAAAAAAATAAAAAATGACAATACAATGATTAAAAATAGTGCAAATAAAAACAATACTATAGAACAACTATTTAAATAGATTTGTATCATATTAAGGACAAGTTGTTACAAATTAAGAAGAATATAAGAATTAATTATGAGAATAAATTTAATGGCAGTTTGTTTACAAATGGGAAATATTTAATTAGCATTGGTACCAGCCTCCAAGTGGAGATTTTTACAAGCTTTTGGTGATCAACCGGAAAAGAATTTTTGGACATAGCATGTAAGTCAAGCAAGTGACAGTTTCTTCTTCTTATTCTCCTTTTTTTATGTTTATTGAAAGCAAAAGTACATTCCTAAGAAAGAACAGGCAGGCTCAACAAGGACAGTTGTACAGGCAGGTAATGGCTTTGGTCTTCTAAAGTCTAAAATTGAGAGGAGAAATACTCAAGATCTCCTTTCAAAGCAATTACAACTTACAATATATGAGTTTCATATATTGTAAGTACAATCTGAAATGGTTAATGTAACACTTTAAGTTCTAAACTGTTTCCACGGGATAGCTTTTATGACAAAAATGAAGTTTGCACAGTGTATTAGCTGTGTGCATTAATTAGCACCAATACTATGCAGCTATCGACATCTTTATACATATAAGCACTTCAAAGGTGTGGATAATATTAACAATCAGTTCATTTTAAGTAGGTCAACCTTGCTAAAGTGGGTAAGGCCTCATGGATCAGTCAAAAAGTCTTAAGAGTAAAATCTGAGGTTTCCTAAAGGAGAAATTCCTCTCAAGGTTGCAGTTCAAACCTTGCATGAGTTTCCAGCTTGCAGGCCTGCCCTACAGATTTTGAACTTGTGGGCCCCCACAACTGTACAAATCAATGCCTTAAGATTGTATGTGTGCATGTGTATTTAAATATGTACATAGATTGCATACATATGTATATGTATTTGTATATGTATATGTATGCAATCTATGTATATATATCTTTCTCTCTGGAGAACCTTGTATATACACACCATAAGATATTAGGAGAACACGCCAGGGAGGAAAGAAAGGTAACCGAAAAACAGGGAGTATAGTAAATGTTCAAGAAATGTTAATGTCAGTTTCAGTACAAGACGCTGAAGTGTTAAAGTTAGTGTTCTGATAATAACATTTACTAATCCAGGGGCTCCTCGACTTACCATGAGGCTAAGTCGAGAAGCATACTAAATGCATTATCACTTTTGCACCATAGTAAAGTTAAGACAAACAATTGTGAATGTACTCTGAAAATATAGACTGTTCTTTAACAGATAGTGCTTAGGATGATGACATGTGAAATTTTCATATAAAAATTGCGAATGTGAAATAAGATAAGAAAAGTCATCTTTATTTATATTAAGTGGGAAAAAAATTCAGCGAACATAAAGTAAACATAATATCCCTTAATTTAAAACCTTGCATTATTTACACTACTAGATTTAATATATATATGAAGGTACTAATAATTCAAACCAGTACATTCTACTTACAATTAGATGCAATGAAGTAAACTTTCAAAGTGAAACATAAAAGAAAACTATTAAGCTCTTTAATCATGTGTATTAATAACAGAGCATTTGGTCTTTTACAGTGTTTGTTAGGCCGTAATATTATCCAGACACCCCTAGTTTCTTTCCTCAAAAGGGCAAATGGAAGAGGAATGGGAAGGGAAGGGGAAACAAGAGGAAGAAGAAGAAAGAAATATGAGGTGGCACCTCTGGCTCAAAGGAGTAGGTTGCCGGCCCCATATACTCGAAGTGGCGAGTTCAAACCTGGCCCAGGCCAAAAACTGCAAAAAAGAAAAAGAAGAAATAAATATTTTTTGCTTTAATATTTAGACTATTTCTCACATTTATTTGTCCTGGAGAATTTTATCATGAGTTTAGCAAAAATTCTACTTTTTTCCATACTCACTTTTGACAATGAGTGTGAATTTCTATTTTTAAATTCATATTGCAGTTCCCAAACCCTACTGTGTTTGTATGACTACTCTTGTCACACTCTGACCTCTCATGCAGTTCTCTGCACATCATTGATGGCTTTCACAGAAATGCTAAGCCTCATAAATTCTCAAATAAATCCTGGCCAGGGTAGGAAGTCTATCAGAATTCTTAGCCTCTTGGTAGGTGAGGCTTAGAATGACTTGTTTCATTGGACTTGGAATTTAGAATATTTGTGTAGGACTCTGTGTAGACCCATGTTGCTCAGTCGTTAGCCTGCTTCTAGTCCTTATCATATTGACCAAAACAACAAACCCAGGCTTCTGTTAATTTGTCTTATATAGAATTTTAGCTTTATGGTACGTAAAAATTTCTGTCTGAATCTCAGACACCTAATGTACTATCCTAATACAATTCCTACTAAGCTAACTTCTCTAGGAAACTATTTTCTCCCCATTGTTGCAATTAACTCATCTTGTCCAAACTTTGAATGAATAAATTTTTAGTTCCATTTTTGAGTCATTTTTCCAGCATCTAAGAAAACTGAAAACAGTTCAACCAATTCTATCCACTACTACCATTCTCTTATTCTGTAGCTTTCCTTGTTAGTGGGACTGAAGCCTAAATCAAACTGACTAATAAAAATATGTTTTTAGTTAATATTCAGTATACAGAAACTTTAAAGATTATAAGTACAATGGAAGCCATACTATGAAGCTAATACTGTGCATACAATATAATTTTGTTTTTGAAGATACATATTTTTCTGGCTGGGCATGGTGGCAAATGTGTGTAATCCTAGAACTCTGGGAGGCCGATGTGGGTGGATTGCCTGAGCTTAGGAGTTTGAAACCAGCCTGAGCCAGAGTGACACATTATCTCTTAAAATAGCCAGGCATGGTGGTAGGTGCCTATAGTCCTAGCTACACAGGAGGCGGAACTAAGAGGATGGCTTGAGCCCAAGAATTTGAGATTTCTATTAGCTATGATGGCATAGGACTCTGCCCAGGGCAACAGAGTATCACTCCATCCAAAATAAATAAATAAATAAATGAATAATCATATTTTTCTAAAATTAGTAACTAATTATGTATGTATATTATTTAAATAACTAATTATAATAGTTCTCTTCAAAGTTAATAAGTACTTTTTATAGACTGAAACAACATTTATGCTATTAGTTTAAAAATGCTACTAAAATGTCAGTCATATATAAAGGAGGCAGATCTGGCAACAAGGGATACTGTTTTGAAACTCAAGTAAATAGTGTAATGTCAATTACACAGTTCTTAAAAAATTCATAAGTAAGTAAAGTCTTTATGGTAAAATGACTTTTTTTTTCTGGGCAGATACCTAGTAGTGGTATTAGGGGGTCAAATGGAGGGTCTAATTTGAAATCTTTGTGGATTCTCCATACTACTTTTCAAAGAGTTTGTATTACTTTGCAGTCACACCAACGGTGTACAAATGTTCCCTTCTCTCCACACCTGTGCCAATATCTACAACTTTGAGACTTTGTGATGTGGGATATTCTCACTGGGGTCAGGAGATTTCTCAGGGTGATTTTGATTTGCATTTCTCTGATGATTAGGTACCATGAGCGTTTTTTCATGTTTGTTAGCAATTTGTCGGTCTTCTTTAGAGAAGGTTCTATTCATGTCTCTTGCTCAGTAATAGATGGGATTGCTGATGCTTTTTTTGTTGATTAATTTGAGTTCTGTATAGATTCTAGTTATCAGCTCTTTGTCAATTTTATAACATGCAAACATCTTTTGTCATTCTGAAGGTTGTCTATTTCCTTTAATTTTTGTGTTCTTAACTATGCAGAAGTTTTTCTGCTTAATTAAATCCCATGTGTTTATTTTTGTTATTGTTGCAATTGCCGGTAAAATTGTTCCATAGGCCAATATCCATAAGAGTTTTTCTCGGGTTTTCTTCTATAATTTTTATCATTTCATGTCTTACATTTAAATTTTTTATCCACTTTGGGTAAATTTTTATAAGTGGTAAAAGTAGCAGGTCTAGTTTCAGTATTTTACATATGGTTATTCACTTCTCCCAGAACCATTTATTAAATAGGGGGTCTTTTTCCCAACATATGCTTTTGTTTGGTGTCAGAGTCCCACCCCAGGGAAGGGTCTGCTAAAACCTGTGGAACTAGTGTGACCAGCTGAAAAAATATAAAGTTACGAATGACAATAAAGAAATAGACATGAGACACAGAATAGAATTTTCAAAGGTGGGAGCTCAGGGGATCACCCACCATCTGGTCTGTTCATGGGCTTTGATGAATGGCCCCAAATCTTTGTTCCACATTGGTTTTATTGAAACCTCTCTTCCCAGGTGGTAAACTGAGGGAGGGAACAAAGATGCCAGTAGTTTCTTTGAGTGAGCTATCAGCTCCTGTTGTTATTATTATTAACTTTAAGGATTTGAGTGGTTTTGGAGCACCTGAAACTTGAGCCTTGTGTGGGGGAAGCCTCCTGTCTGGAGTCACAGACACAGATTCCTAGGGAGGTGTTAAGCTCCCTTAGCTCACTGTGGAGTAAAACACCACTGGCGTTAATTTCCCCCAAGGAATCAGTAGGAGAGAGGATTTTTCCTCTCATCAGCACCACAGAGGATTTTCCTTTGTGATAAGGGGTGTTAGCTTTCCTGCCCATGTCTCAGGGCTCCAGCTATTCCCTTGGTCTCTGCCCCAGCCAAATGCAAATCTACTTAATGGGTATCTGCTTTGTCTGTTTAATAGGCAGGAAATGACCTCGTAGGTGTATCTATTCCAGGTCTTGTAATAACCTCTTCTATGACCATTTACTTCCTCAGAGTGTTCACAGACTCAGCAGGGTATTGGTGTTAGCTATATCCCCAATAGGCCAGAGTTTCAGGAAAGGCCAGAAATTTGTTCAGATTCGAAGTTTAGCAATGGCTAGCTTAAAGGTAAACTAGCTGACTTTTCTTTATTCCAACTCCTTCAGCTTACTTTTTAACTTTAACCTTTTCTGGGGGTGCCCTCTCCTTTAGTCCCCATTCTTCCTGTGGTTTGGTTTATCACAGATCAGAGGTCTATAAGAGACTGGTTACTTCTTGTTTCTTTTTTCAGTTCCATATGTTTATGTCTCTGTTTTTGTGCCAGTACCAGGCTGTTTTGATCACTGTGGACATGCAGTATTGAGGCAAGAGAGTAAAAGCAGAGCTAAAGATCTGTCCTGGTCACTCTGTATAGGCATTAACTACTGCCTTTACTGCAACAGATGTCTCTGTTATCTGTATACCCTTCCCTTGGTACGTGCTGGGCCTAGAAACCTTGTAACTTCCTTAACCTTCCCTCGCCTTTGAAGACAGGTAGCCCACCCGGTACCAAGGGCATGGGCTAACCTGACCTTCCCTTGAGTACCAAGACTTCCATGTGTGTCAAGTCTCTCACATGCACCCTAGCCCTAGAAAGTATATAAAAAAAAGGAAAAAGATTAAGTCAGTGGGCTCAGATTTTAGGACACTAGTCCACCGAGTCTTCCAGCCAGAAATAAACTCGCTGCTTCCTCCATCAACTGGTGCCTGGAGTCTTCTGTATGTGTCGGTTTTCCTGCTAGAGTATAGCCCGAAGTCTGGTAGAATGATGCCTGCAACTTTGTTTTTATTACTAAGTATAGCCTTCATGATACAGGTATTTTTTTCTGGTTCCATCCAAAATAATGAACTATTTTTTCCAGTTCTTCAAAGTATGATGTCGGTAATTTAATGGGGATTACATTAAATCTATAGATTGCTTTGTGTAGAATAGACATTTTAACAATGTTGATTCTTCCCAGGTAAGAGTATATTCTTCCTTTTGTTAATATGCTCTACTATATTTTTTCTTAGGGTTTCTGTTAGATAATTGCACAACTTCATCTCCCTTTCCCAATTATCCACTGAAAAGCTTAAACTTATGGCCTGCCCCCTACGGCTCTTCGGGCCAGAGCAGTAACACCTTATTGGCTGTTGTACTATCCCGTCACCTCCCCTAACCGAACCTACATAAGGTGCCCTTGTCTTTTGTTCCCTCTCTTCGCTTCTCTCTCTCGCCCCTCTCTCCCCCCGGTGTGTCTCCTCTCTCTCTCTCCCCCCCTTCTCTCTTCTCTCCTTTCCTCTCTTCCTCCATTTCTCTCTCTCTCTCTCCTCTCCTCCTTAATGCTGCTCTGCAGCTTCCCCAGCCAATAAAGACCTTTCGTACAAGCCTTGGTGTTCTGTGAGGTTTATGCAGGTCGAGTGCCCCCCTTTCAGTTTCATAATTCTCTTTGTAGAGATCCTTCACCTCTTTTATTAGATATATTCCTAGGTATATCACTTTCTATGGAGATACTATACATGGAATCATGTCTTTGATTAGCTTCTCTGCTTGACTGTTATTGGCATATACAAAAACACCTGATTCACAGACACTGATTTTATACCCTGAGACATTAATGTATTTCAGGATCACATCTAGAAGTCTTGTGATTGAGTCTGGGGTTTTCCAAGTATAAGATCATATCATTGTCAAAGAGAAAGTGTTTGACCCCCTCTGCCTCCATTTGGAAGCTCTTACTCTCCTTCTGCTGCCTGATTGCATTGTCTAGAACTTCCAGCATTATGTTGAATAACAAGTGGTAAGAGTGAACATCATTGTCTGGCTTCAATTCTAGTGGAAAAGGTTTCACTTTTACTCCGTTCCGTATGATAGTGGCTGTGGGTTCATTATAGATGGCTTCAATCAGCTTGAGAAATGTGCCACCTGGGCCTACATTCTTAAGTGTTCTTCTTAGAAGAGGATACTGGATTTTATCAAATGCTTTTTCTGTACCTATTGAGAGGGTCAGATGGCTTTTGTTTTTGATTCTATTTATATGGATTTGTGTATATTAAACCAAACTCATATCCCTGGGATAAAGCCTGTTTGATTGTGATGTATAATTTTTTTAATGTGTAGCTGTTATCAATTGACTAAGATTTTATTGAGTATTTTTGAATGAATATTCATTAGTGAAATTGGTCTATAGTTCTCCTTTTTAGTTGGGTCCTTTCCTAGATTTGTTATCAGGCTTATGTTTGCTTCATAGAACATATTAGGGAAGGTTCCTTGCTTCTTAATGTTTTGGAATAGGTTCTGTAGTATACGCATAAGCTCATCTTTGAAGGTTTGTTAGAATTCTGTTGTGAAGTCATCTGGTCCAAGGCTTTTTTCTTTGCAGTTTTTGGTCAGACCAGGTTTGAACTCACCATCTCCAGTATATGGGGCTGGTGCCCTCCTCACTGAGCTTACAGGCGCTACCCCAGGGCTTTTTTCTGTGGAAGCTTTTATTGTTTCCTATGTGTTTGATATTGGTTTATTCAAGAGATCTGTTTCTTCCTGATTAAGTCTAGGGAGATAGAATGATTATAGATGTTGGTCCATTTCCTCCACATTGTCAAATTTCTTGGCATATTTTTTTTGTAGTAGTCAGAGATAATGTCTTGTATCTCTGTGGTATCTGTTGTTATTTCCTCTTTTTCATATCTGATTTAGGTTATTAAAGATATTACTTTTCTGTTTCTAGTTAATCTGACCAAAGGTTTATCTATTTTGTTCATCTTTTCAAGGAACAAACATTTTATTTTGTTGATTTTCTGAAGATTTTTTGTTATCAATTTCATATATTTTGGATTTTATTTTGCTTATTTCTTTCCTTTTCCTAGGTGATGGGATTGGTTTGCTTTTCCTTTTACCTGTACTTGAGATGCTTCATTTTAGGTTGTTGTGCTCACTTTCTGTTTTCCAGGTGTCTAATATTATAAATTTACCTCTTTGGCCTGCTTTTACAGTATTCCAAAGGGCTTGGTAGTTTGTGGCTTCATTATTGTTATGTTCAAGAAATTTAATAATTTACTCCTTTATCCAACTATCATTCAGCATAAAGTTGTTCAATTTCCATGCCTTTGTGTGGGAAGAAAATTTTTGTTGGTGCTGAGTTCTACCTTTATTTTCTTCTGGTCTGAAAAGATATGAAGTGTAATTTCAATTCTTTTAATTTTGTAGATGTTTGATGTGTGGTCTAGGATATGATCTATTTTGGAGTATGATTCAGGGGCTCAGGAGAAGAATGTATATTCATTAGCTTTGGAATGATGTGGTGTATATACGTCTACTAAGCTTAATAGCTCTAGGTCACATTTAAGTCCCTTGTTTCTTTGTTTACTTTCAGTTTAAAGAATCTATCAAGTTCTGTCAAGTGTTAAAGTCCTCAGTTATTACCATGTTGTAGGATAGCATACTCTTTAGACATTTAATCTCTGTTTCATAAATCTGGGAGCATTTAAGTTGGGTGCATAAATATTTAAAATTCAAATGTCCTCTTGTTATGTTTTTTCCTTCCCCAGTATGAAGTGGCCATCTTTGTCTTTCTTAACTTTAGTTGCTTTATGTCCACTTGTATCTAAAAAATAAGATTATGATCTCTTATTTCTTTTAATTCTCATTTGCCTGAAATATTGTTTTCCAACCCTTCAACGAGTCTTGTTTTGTATTTTGAGTTTAGGTGTTCTTTCTGGAGCCAACATAAAAATGGCTTGTGCTTTTTTATCCAATCAACGCGCCTATGCAGCCTATTCCTTTCAGTGGAAAATTCAAGACATTAACAATTGTTGAGAGAATTGATAAGTATTTGGAGTTCTAATTATCTTATTTTGCAAAAGTCCATTGCTTAGTTTTATCCTTCATGCCATTGTGGAACTAGGTTTTATCCTTAGTTTCTGAGTATTTACTTTGTTGGTGGTCCTCTGTGATGATCAGTATGGAGAAGAGGTCTAAGTATTTCTTATAAAGCTGGCCTTATTGTGGCAAACTTCCTCAGTGTTTGCATAGCTGTAAAAGATTTTATTTCTTCATAAATTTTAAAGCTTAGATAGGATATAAAATTCTGAGCTGAAAATTGTTTTAAGTAGGTTAAAGTTAGATGACCATTCTCTTCTGGCTTGAAAAGTTTCATTTGAGAAGTCTGCTGTCACCCTTATGGATTTCTGGCTGCTTGCAGAATTTTTTCTTTTGTTTTGATTTTGGACAGGTTCACTATAATGTGTCCTGGAGATGCTATGTTTTTGTTGAAATGATCAGAGATTTGATATCCCTCTGAAAGGAGTGTGTCAGAATCTCTGGTGATAATTTTCATTTATGATATGTCTAGTACAGCTTCCATTCCTTTGGGACCTTCTTTTCCCCTTTTGGAGTACCTATAATTCAAATGTTTGAACCCTTCATGAAATCCCCTAACTGAATTCTCTGCTTTCTCTCTCTTCTTTTCTGCCTCTTTATCTTCCTATGTTGGCTCAAGATCCTTACCCTCTAGCTATGAGCTCTTTTCTTCTCCATATTCTAATTTATTATTGATTCTTTCTACTGCATCTTAACGTTCCTTGAATGATTCCTTAACTTTCTTAAACTCTGATATTTCCTTGCTAATTTCTTTATGTCTTTCATTCATTGTTTGGAGTCAGTTTTTTTAACTACTTTTTGATTTTTCTTCACTTTCCCTTTAATCCCCTTCAATGTGTTTACCATCCATATTTTAAATTACTTTTATATCAATTCCATAAATTCTTTATAGGTGGAAGCCTTTGCACCAGCTACCCCAATATTCCTTGTGATGTTTGATCTATTTTTGTTTTTCCTATTGCTAGAATTGTTCTGCTGCTTCCTCCTTGCATTTGTTTTCTTCTTGTTCACTTCCCCTACTCTTTCTTTTCACTTTCTCATTCTCTTTAAATTACTTTTTCTCTGTGCTTGGGTATTAAAGTGTCCTTTTGCTATAGGGCCAAAAGGAAGAGAGAAGTAGAAAGGTAGAAAAGAAAGAAAAAGAAAAAAAGGGAGGAGTAAAAGGAAAAAAAAATTTAAAAGGGAGAAGAACAGAAGAGAGAAATAGAGTAATAGTGGTGTTCAAAAGGGTGATTTGACCTAGACCTACAATTCCAGACTTTGGGAGACAGGGCTGGGACAGTCCTTCAAAGTCAAGAGCTTCTTACCAGCCTGACCAAAAGCAAGGAACCCACCCCTCAAATATAGAAAAAAATTACCAGTATGTCACAGTTGGGACTTACCAATATCATCTTTCCAAAGACCAAAAGTAGAAGCACATCATAGATTAGGAGTCAAGGTTTCCTTGAGCAAGGCCAATGCTATGGCTCCCCAGCCCAGGCCTTGGGTTGAGGCTCTGTCACATAAATGGAATACAGATTGAAATAGAATAAAACAAAACAGAAAAAAAGAAAAATAGTAGTAATAATATAAGATGAAAATTAAAAATAGGCTCGGCACTTACACACTATTTACAGTGCCAGCCACATACACGGAGGGTGGCGGATTTGAACCCGGCCCAGACCAGCTAAACAACTGCAACAAAAAAAATAGCATTGTAGTGGGTACCTGTAGTCCCAACTACTTGGGAAATTGAGGCAAGAGAATCTCTTAATCCTAGGAGTTTGAGGTTGCTATGAGCTGTGATACCACGGCATTCTATTCAGAGTGACAAAGTGTGACTCTTTCTCAAAAAAAAAAAAAAAAAAAATTAAAAATACAATTATATAAGATCTAAAAAAAAAAATGGACCA
The DNA here is from genome assembly GCA_963573935.1 of Arctocebus calabarensis. Taxonomy (NCBI): domain Eukaryota; kingdom Metazoa; phylum Chordata; class Mammalia; order Primates; family Lorisidae; genus Arctocebus; species Arctocebus calabarensis. Next base: position 62,366 of record CAUYON010008450.1, on the reverse strand, counting down.
CTTAGTGGTTTCTGAAATTTATGCGAGAAAGTTAAGAAAAGTAATAAAACCTCTACAAAAACAGAGAAAAAAGGAGAGAAATTGAGAAGATAGAAAGACTAAAAGAGGTATAAAAACTACAGCAAAAATGGATTCCTTGGCAGTGCCTGTGGCTCATCAAATAGGGTGCCAGCCCCATATGCTGAAGGTGGTGGGTTCAAACCAGGCCTCGGCCGAACTGCAAAACAGAAAAATGGCTGGGCATTGTGGCATTGTGGCAGGTGCCTGTAGTCCTAGCTACTCAGGAGGCTGAGGCAAGAGAATCGTTAAAGCCCAGGAGTTGGAGGTTGCTGTGAGCTGTGTGATGCCACGGCACTCTACTGAGGGCGATAAAGTGAGACTCTGTCTCCACAAAAAAATTGGATTTCTTACTATTAAAGAAAGTAAAAATGAGCAACTAAAAACACTTCAAAAAAAAAAATACCAAAATACAACCAAACCAAACCAAAGAATGTGTATATATATATATGAAAAAAGAGAGAATAAAAGAGGCAGAAAAACCATAGCAAAAATGGAGCTGATAAAGAAAGTAATAATTAAAACATAAAAATAGAAGAAAAAAAAACCTAGGTGAAGAAATTGAAAGAGTTAAAAAATACACACACACATATGTATGTGTTTTTAATATATATATATGTACACACACATATATATGTGTATTGCTAAAAAAATACACACACACACACACATATATATATATAAAACAATATTTTAGCTGGACAACAAGTGGTATTCTGGGGTTAGTAGATGCTAATCATGCCATTGATCTGCTGTATAAGATGGGGGCCAGATGCCACTAACTACTTGTGAGAAGACCTGGTCCCACCTTCACAGTTTATTTGCTGTCAGTTCCCACAGGATTGGGAGCCAGAATCTCTCATCAGCCTTCTTAAGAGACACACCTTGACCTTTCCAAATGGTGCCCCTTGACCAAAAAGTGGCTTTCCCAGCAGAGCAGGATCCACCCAATGGTGGTGCCCAGCTCTACAGGTGCAACAGAACTGGCCCTCACTGGGACCCTGCAGACTCTTCCTCCTAGTCATCCTTCCTACAATGGTGGTGCCCTGTTGGCTGCAACACTACAAGAGCTTGAACCTGTAGCTCAGTCTCAGGCACTGTGTACTGTTTAAGATCATTTGCTCACTTAAGATCTCCCAAGGTAGCTCCAACATACCTAAGTCCAGAAAAAAACAAAAAAACACAAAACACAAATCTTCAGGCCAGGCCTTCCCTATCTCTAGTCCACTGCCAAAGGGCCAGCCAGCCTTCTCTGGCACCCCAAATTCTTCTGTGCTTATCTTCCAGTGCTCCTATGCTCCTGTTAGCTCCTGGAGTCCCCTGATGTTTCTATGCACCTCTGAACTGATGCTTCTGGGCAGGGCATTTCAACCACAGTGGCTAGAGTCCTCTTCCCCTAGTCTCTCTACAAGTAGCTGCTGAAGAGATGTCTCTAGTCCACCATTGCTCTCAGCTTCCAGCTGCATTATTTTATAAATGTCATTGACAGATATCAATTGGCTAGATTATATATTTTATTAAAGAGTTTTAAATATGACATCTGGTTAGAACCTTTTATGCCATGTATGTAGGCTCAAGGTCTTTCCTTGGCATGGGAAATCATATTTCACATAATGATTTCCCAGCTACTCTGCATAATTTAGGTTTTTGTTAGTATGTATTATGACCATACATAAATAAAAAGCCTTTATTAGACAAGAGACATAATTTATACCTATCATTGTGGTAAACAATGGCCAACAATTTGTATATTTTCATAAATTTTTCATTGTCACTTCATCTTTTTGTGATTAGGGAAGACTTCTTATTATAAGACACAACACTGACTACTAAAAGGTACCATTAATGTTACTGAGGAAATTTTCAATCTTTTAACACTTACTTATATTCCAGGTGATGTACATTTACTTTAATTTGGAGAATGCTTTCAATGCTTTATTTCTGTCCATTCTCAGAAATCTACAGGTCAGGATATCTCAGGTAGAATATCAGGCTCAAAATATTGTTTTATGTCCCAATCCAGAGCTTGTGTCCACAATAAGCTTAGTCTGGGTTCCGACACATCAAAGAGCTCCATGGAGGAGAATAGTAGATTAGAGAAGGCTATTGGAGAAGGCCTGAAGCTCTATATAATAAGCCAGGTAACAACATAATTCTTGAGCTGATTTCTACAGCTTTGAAAAAACATTTTACTAGTGACACTTTCCAGTCTCTGTGGGTATTTCCTTTGCCATGTGGTTAGATTTACCTCATCATTACCAGGTCTACATTGCAGCATTAAGAAAAGGAAAGAGGAATAAAACAGGCATGCCATGATTTTAGTTACAAGCTAGTGGGAAATACAAACATATAGGTATTTATGTTACTAGCACATGTTTTGTGTTAAAAAGTGGAAAATAAAATCTAGAAGTAAATTAATATGAAACATTCATAGCATAATTAAAGCATTGGGTATTCTAAGGAAAAAAGCTCATTGAATAAGTTCAAATTTTTATAAAAATCTTGAAGTAAATATGTTTGTTAGTATTATTAAGGTATGTGTTTTCAAATTAAATGGGGGAAGATTGGATTCTTCTATTGTTTTTGTCTCACAAAATTCCAAAAAGAAAAGGAATATTAAAGAATTTTTAAGGAATAAACCTATAAGAAAAAAATAAATGGGAAAAAAAGTGTAACACAAGGGGATGGATGACAGCAGTAGTTTGTAATTGAAAATTAGATTTTAAAACGTTAATGTATTATAGTAAATCTAAAAAGGCTTCATAGGGGACAGTAGCAACAGTTAGTAAGATTTTCTATGTCCTATAACCCCAGAAATAATCCAAGAATTGGAGGCATTACATATGTTTGAAGATGACGATCTATTATGGCTGAAAATAGAACTGGTTGTACATTTTTATAAGAAATACCTATTTTCTTTCTAATCCTCAGAATAGTGTAAATACAAAATTTTATTCTCCTGAAAGCTCATAGTTTTGGACAGCAGGCCTAACTGAAGTCAGAGTGAGGCTTTGCCATGGCCATTTCTCCCCTTGTCTCAGAATAAAACTGCCAGGATGTTGTGTGGGGAGGTGGGAGGGGACTTTTATCTCCAATAAACAGCCTCTGTGTATGCCTCAGGGCAGCCTAGCTCTCTTGCTCTTTCTGCATTAGCAAAAGTCATGTTAACCCATTGTTTTCCAGTCTTAACGGAGCACATATATGGGTATTTTCACCCCACACCAGGAAGACTTAGTAGCACCTGAAACTCAACACAAACTACTCAAAATATAGTATTAAGAAAAATATAATTTTGGAGTATTTTTCTCTGTGGACACTGATTTACCTAAATGGAAATATATGTTCAAATAAAAAAACACAATTCCCTATAGTGAGGTTTATAGTTAACATTCAGTACACCACAAACAAGCATACCAACATACAGAATTTGTGTTTGTTCTTCAATCTTTAAGTTAAAAAATACTTCAAAATCAAAAAACATTTAAGATAAACTCACCTAAGAGACAAGGAGTAAAGGAAATGAAAGGATAAAAACAATTCAAGGTAAAATACAATACAAGGAATACAACAAATATTAAAACAATAACTTGTATCCTCAGAGAGAGAATACCTGAATATACATATACATGTGAATGTAATATAATAATAAAGGAACATTCAGAAAATAAAGAAGAACTCTTAGAAGTTAAGAATATAATTACAAAATACATCTTTACAGACCTTGAAAAATATAGTATTTCCAGAAATTGTAAAAATGAAACATGAATATAAAACTACAAAATGGTAAAATAAAAAGTTATTTGAAAATACGTGTAGAATAGGTCAGTAGGGTTAATATCTAAATATTAGCAGTTGCGTGATTTAAATGAAAAGAATGATAAAAGATTGAATGGCTAACATAATATGGTACTTGTTCTGTAATATTAATCTGAAGATATGTTATCCACATAATGTGTTGTGTTGATGCCTCAGTGTCACAGAGAATAGGCTTGCTTTTTGAAATTGTGTAAAGTAAAGGAGTCTACAAACTCATTAGGGTAAGTAGTGAAGTAACTTTATTTTTCCCCAGCTTATATGGCCGGTTTTGCATGTAGACATTATTAATCAATAATCATACAGATACATTGTAAAGCTTCATTATTTCTTCTTAGTGTCTAGAAGTCTACAGATTACCTAGTCTACATTATTGTATGTTTTTTACCTTACCTAAAATAACTTTCATGGTGAAACATGCCATCAGCCGTCTACCCACATTCTGATAAGGTCACAGACTACAGTGGGGGAGAAGGGCTGAATGAATGACCACTCTCAGAAGCCTCACGCCAACTGGAGGCAGTAAATTAGAATCTTAAAAGAACACATTGTAAAAGATTCCTAAGACATACCAATGACCTGTATGCAGGCCATAGCCTTCAGCCAGCCCTAAATTATAGAATTGTACCTCTAACCCTCTTTCTGCTATTTTGGCTTGATAGAGTTCTGACTTGGTCTCTAACAGAATGTGTTTAATAAGATTTTTTGCTGGCTCACTCTCAGACAGGCGAAAAGACATATAGGCTTTTCGCCTATATAGTGAGAGAGTAGGAAGAAGATAAATATTAACAAAGGGTGGAGTCACGTGGAAAAGGAGCTGAATCTCCATCTTATGAGCTAAAATAAGATGTAATAGATTCTATATAAAGTTAAAATGTCAAGAAGTAACAGTGCAAAGAAGAAATACAGTATTTACTTCACCAAAGTTTATTCTAACAAACTAGAAGCTATTAAGGTATTTACATTAAAATATACAACAAAATATAAATGAATTAAATTATGTTAATTAACATGTAAATACCTTGGAAATGTGAGAATAAAATTTCATAATAATTTCATATATTTATTTTGTCTGTCAGTAAAAGAAAAAATGCTTCAAATCATCTCAGTCACAATAAATTTTTTAAACATTGCAATTTTAAATGGGTCTACAGCTTTCATGAAATTTTTGATTATGTCAGTAGTCAAATGATGTTATTCTTTCTATTTCTCTCCCTTGTTAATATTGAGGGATGACTTCATTTTTAGGTTGGTAACAGGTTGATTATGACAATCCCAGGCATCATGCCAGATTTAACAAAATCCAGAAACCAAAAAAGACTGTCTTCATGTTTTCTCTTACTCTAGAAAAATACTTTTTGAAAGGTCACGCAGGAAACTCTCCTATCATATTGGTTACAATTAAATCACATGCCATAATGAGAATAAAGGATTTGGGAGCGGATCAAGAAAAAGGACACACTTACAACACTTACTTAAAATGTACAAAAGCAAATTATATATGAAAAACGTATGTGACCCTATAATATTCTCCAATTTGAAAAAAAAAGATAAAGATAAGACCATACAGGATCAAGAGGACATAGCTTGATTTGAGCAGGTGTGTTGGATAGGGATATCTCTCACAGTGTGAGACCTTCCTGAAAGTAATAAAGCAATTGGGTGTGAATACATACAAAAACATGTATATATATGAGTGAAAAATAGTAATAAAACATACCCACAATGTATGTATTCTAAAAATGATAAGAATTATGAAAACAAACATTAGCATAATGTCACAAAGAGAGGGAAAAGAGCAAGCTATCAAGAAAGACCAAATGTGGACCACAGTTGTGATTACTGTGCTTTGTTTATGGAATATGATTTTTAAAATCTAAAATGCACAGCATAATGAAAAAATTTAAGATTCACTTTTTAATATATTTATCCAGGGTTAAAATAATGAATAATAGATGAGAAAGTGGAGATTGATGAAATGCATGTATGAGCATTAGAAAGTTAAGAGGATTAAAAAAATTGTGGTGGAAAATTATAATATAAAATTATACTATATTTTTAGCTAGTCAAAATAATAGTCTATTAGGTTTCTATTATATATTTTTATATAACTATTTTACAGAGTTTAAATGAAACTGTTTAAAGATGATAATAACAACATGGTTTTATTTGATTAATAAATTCATTAACCAATATTCATATTCATTATGAGGGAGATGAGAAAGAGAGAGGGAGGAATAGTGACAAAAATATGTGGCGAGGGTGTACTTTATTTAAAATACAACTTTATTGAAAGACTGTTCTTTTTATAACAGGTCAAATATATTCATAAAATTGGGTGATCATTTAAAGAATTTCCCCAATTAAAAAAATTCCGAACTATAATTATTTGTTGCCATATTTGTGCAATGACTTGCAATTATTAAGATGATATTGAATCTTGAAAAATTTCATTCCTATAAAATGCTGAAAAGAATAATTTCTTCTTTTAATTTAAAAAATCATATACACTAAAAACTTGACAATATTATTTTTATACATTTATATTTATGTATTTATGTATACATTATATACTCATTTACATTGTTTATAGACAATGTAGATATAGAAGTAGAAACAATTTTTTATGATTATCACATATTTGTAGTCAGAAATTGAAGTTCATAGAGTTGTAAGATACAGACTCTGCTAAAGGTTAATAAATATTAAACAACATTTAAATATAAGACTAATACGTATGAGAAGGGGCATTTTAATGTTACATGATTTGTATTTTATCATATCTGGAGTTATAATATTTGAGAAATTTCTTATAAACCCCTCAATTTCCTTCAAATAAATTGTCATAATAAAAATAAACACTGATATTTCCCTTCCGTGCTATAGAACTGGGTGTTTGGAACACTCCAAGAATGACTGTGTCAAAAACTTGACAAATCTCCTTGTCTTCCAAACTAACTATGTAACTTGAAAAATTATCGACTTTAACTAATTAAACAATCTGCAAATAGAGCTAAAAAAAAAAAAAAAGAAAATTGAAAAGCATATACTCAAGAAAATCTACCCACCCCATTCTCCCCACCCCTTTTTTATCTTTTTCTTTGAGACAGAGTCTCACTCAAGTCACCCTGGGTAGAGTGCCAAACAGCATCATTGCTCACAGCAACCTCTAACTCAAGCCATCTTCCTGCCTTGGCCTCCTGAGTAGCTGGGACTATAGGTGCCCACCACAATACCCTACCTACTAGTCTTTCTATTTTTAGTGAAGACAGAGTATTGCTCTTGCTCAGGCTTGTCTGGAACTCCTGAGCTTAGGCAATCCACCTTCCTCTGCCTCCTAGAGTGCTAGTATAGCAGGAGTGAGCCACTGAGCTCTGCTAAGGTAATCTACTCACTAGGGGTCTGCAATTTTAGTCCAGGGTAGCTCCCATCCCAACCTATTTCACCCCCAACTCTGTGGTCCTGTTTAAGGAAACCAGCATTATTCAGAACAGATTATGAAAAAATCCATGCCCCCAAATGGATTGGGGGAAAAAATAGGATAAGGAAAAAAATAGATAATCTCAGCAGCAAATGATCATTGTAGGATACCATCTCAGACCATTCAGAAACTTAATGAGGAGATAAGGGAAAAGAGAAAGCCAAAGACTACCATTTTAATAAAAGATCACACATTCCTGATAGTGCAGAACCACTTATAAAAAGTGACTAGAGAGGAAATGTGTGATACTTGTTCCTGACTCAAGGAATTGTCAACACCCTGAACTTTTAAAGGATTGCCCATAGCCAGTAATTGATCTTATGACAAAAGGTGAAAGACCTAGTAAATTAAGGGATTAATTTAAAACCTCTGAATGGTCATTAGGTAGCCACTAATCTAAGAGGAAACAAGGGTTACTTAATAAGAATCTAGACATATAAGTAAAAAAACCCCAAAATATAAAACATAATTCAGGCTCACTGTTTGGATACTGTGGCTCACACCTTTACTCTTAGCACTGTGGGAGGCCAAGGAGGGTGGATCACCTGAAGTCAAGAGTTCAAGACCAGCCTGAGAAAGTGCAAGACCACATCATTATTGAAAATAGCAAAATTAGCCAGTGTTGTGGAGGACACATATAGTCCCAGCTACTTTGGTGGCTGAGGCAGAAGGATCATTTGAGCCTAAGAGTTTGAAGTTGCTGTGAGCTATGATGACGTCATGGTACTCAACCCCAGGGTGATAGAATTAGACTCTGCCTTAGGAAAAAAAAAATTCAGGCTCATCATTGAACAAACATTAGAAAAAATAACAGTAGGAAGTAACTTGGAGATGCGGGGAAAGAATCTAGACTTTTTATAATGTATTATTATAAAATGTCCAGTATTTACAAAATGTATGAGGTATGCAAAGTTACAGGATGAGGGAAAAAGTCAGTCACTACAAATTGTTTTAAGTGATCTCAAATACTGGCTAATCATAAAATATTTCAAAGAAAAATAATGAAACTATAATAGTGATGGCTCAATTTATCAAGAATATCAATAAATAAATGAACCTTTAACACAACATCCAAATAGATATTCTGGAACTGAAAAGTATAATATGTTACATGAAAATTCTGGTACAGGGGAGGACATATGGTAGAGGGAGGGAGGGCGTGAGGTGGGATCTCATCTACTGTGCACCTTGTGAGGGTGGAGAACACACCCCCACAGTGAGGGGTTTTTCTACAAATAGTATTTTACCCTGGAAGTGGGAACAACGTAACTTAAAAATTTTACTCTCATGTTAATTTGAATAAAGTTTTAAAAGCGCAAGCAAAAATATTTTTTTTTAAAAAAAGAAAAGACAAAAAAACAGTAAATGAGGACTGAAATCTACCTCAGCCTAGACCAGGTAGAGTTAGGGAGAATATGAAGTTAGTGAAAATATGAAGTGAAAAAGTAGCAGAAAAAGTAAAAAAAAAAAAAGAAAAAAAATTAAACGAAAATTCTGGTACAGAGACTCAACAGAAGAATTTAAGCTGACCAAAAATTAGAGAATTTTTAAAAACAAAGCAACAGAGATTTTCCAGTCTCAAGAACAAATCTATACTGGTTTCTTATAGCTGCTGAAACAATTTTCAATAAACATAATAGCTCAAAAACACACAAATTAACTCTCTTATAATTCTGAAGGTAACAAATTCCAGTTAATTCTTAATTTTAGAAGACTAAAATCAAGCTATCTACATTCCTTGCTCTTTCTGGAGATTCAAGGGTAGAATCATTTCATACCTCTTGTAGTCTCTACAGGCTGTCTTGGCATTCACTTGGCTCATAATTACATCCTTAAAATCTCTACTTCTTTGTTCAAATTGTTTCTGACCACTTTGATAACATGCCTTCCCCATACATGGATAAGTGTTTTTACATAGGACCTACCTAGAAAAGTCTGGATAATCCTCCCATCTCAAGATCTTTACTTAAATCACATCTGTAAAGTCCATTTTACCATATAAAGTGATATTCACATATTTCTGGGATTAGGATGTGGGTGGTTTTATATATATAAATATATATATATATATATATATATATATATTTGTGTGTGTGCATATATAAGGGTGTGATTATTGAGCTTACTACAAATAAAATCAAATAAGAATAAAGAAAAAAATTAACAGAAGTTGAAAGACCTAGGAAACACTATTAAGCATACCAAACATGCACATATTTAATTGTAAAAACGAGAGAAATGAGAGAAAGCAACAGAAAAAAATAATTGAAGAATTAAAAATGGTTAATCTAGAAACTCAGTAAGTTCAAAAAATTCCAAGTAGGAAAAACACAAGGGAAATTACACGCCTAGACATATCATGGTCAATTTGTTAAGAAAAGATAAAAATAAAGTTTTGAAAGCATCAAGGGAAACATTACTCATCACATCAAGAAAACACAAAAATTGTCAATTGATCTCTCATCAGGAGTAATGGAAGCAAGCAAGCAATAGGATGACATATTAAAAATGCTGAAAGAAAATAAAAAAAAAATCAACCAAAAATTTTATACAGGAAAAATTATTTTTCCAAAATGAAAGAGAAAAACATTCCAGATAAACTAAAACTGAGAGAATTCATTTCTATCAGACTTCCCTAATAACAAGTCCTACAGGACATTATTTAGAGTAAAAGAAGTGATGCTAGACAGTAACTTGAAACAAAACAAAAAAATGAAGACCAGCAGCTAACCTATACATAAGTTATAATGAAAGATAGTTTCAGTGCACTTCACTTCTATTTTTCCCTTAAACTAATAGAAGGAGAAACTGCATAAAACAATTGCATTGCTGCACTATAAAATATGAGAGGTCACATATTTCTATTGATACAAGCTCAAAGGTAGGAGAACAGAATGATGTTCTCTTAGAACAAGTAAATCGCACCAGGCAGTAGCTCAAATCTGATGAGGAATAGTATAAATATGTAGGCAACGTAAAAAACCATATAAATATATTTTCTCCTTTCTTCCCATAGCGTTTTTAAGAAGATAAAATCTTGGATAAGACAATATGTAAAAGAAAGTATTGTTTTGCTTCTGAGAAATATAGTTGTAAACTATACGGTAACTTAAAAAAAGAAAGGGAGAAAATGAAGCTATACATGTATTATAACAAGGTTACTGTATTTTACTCTAGTTAAATCAGTATTAATACTAAATAAATGGTAATGAATTGAGATGTATATTTCAATACCCAGAGCAACCACTAAAGTGAAAAATATAGTTGAACTATTCTTTTTTTATCTGCCTACATGAGGTATTTTATTAATTAATAAAAATATCAGAATGCAGTCCTGTCCTATTGCAAGTGTGTATAACAGGTGCTCAAGACATGTGACTTCCTTCTTATGCATTCTCAGCACCCTCCTCTATAACCACTCAAAAATAATGAATATTTATTGGCTATGTATTGTGTATTGGGCAGTGAACAAAGAATTTGACACACTACCCCCATGCATTCAATTCCCACAACAACTGTAAGATGTAGGTACAATTATTGCCCTCGTCTTATGGATGAGGGAACTTAGAACCATAAGGCAGAGGCTGGCAAGCTGAAGCCTGGGAGCCAGGTCTGGCCCTGACCTATTTTATGGGAATACAGCCATGTTTGTTCATTTGTACGTTGACAGTAGCTGCTGCTTTAACATGGAGTAGATGCTCGCAATAGAGACTATATATGTCCTTCAAAGTCCAAGTTATTTACTATTTGGCCCTTTGTGGAAAAAGTTTGCTGACCCCTGCTCAAGAGGGGGAATCAAATCATTGAAGGGCGGAGCCAGGAGGTCACTTCAGTTCAGTTTTATTCCAAAGCTTGAGCCTTAGACAATACACATTCCCACTGGAAGGTGCAGATTTTCATTAAGGGATCATCAGACAATGGAATAATAAGATGTTAAGTTTTTATTTATTTATTTGGAAGGTGAATGAATGTATCAATGAACAAACACAGTCCCCTCTGGGGCAAAGTGAATGAATGCATCAATGAATGGACACAGTCCATTCCTGGAATTGAGGCCCAGGAAATTCACATGAAACTGACCTAGGCATAGGGAACAGGGAGTTCCACATTTAGTCCCAAGTGCAAAGTGAAGGAGACAGCGAGGCACAGGTGATTCCTGAGCAGTTGTCTGGCCTTTTTGGCTATTGGAGCCTCCGGTAGGGGTTAGAGGTCCCCCTCCTTGCCAGACATCCAGCCCTCTGGTTCTTCAGCTGGCTGCCACAACACCGACACTGCCAAGGAGGAGGCAGCAGGTTCTCCAGCTCCGCTGAGCTGGCCAGAGTGCCAAATGTCCTGCATCAATTCTCCCTCTCCGAGTAGAAACCCTGACTGCTCTTAGGGAAAAGAGGCGAAGACTCGATCTAACTGCTTCCTGCTGAATTAGGCGATGATAGAAGGGGACAGTTAGGGTTTCTCTGAAGGGAGAGTGATACAGGGGTTCATGGACCAGAACCATCTTTATTACGTGTGGCTTGATGACATTTCTGGAAAACATAAATCTCATTAGTATAGTCAGTAATAGGCAAAGGTAGAGCAGCATCAGGTCAGAAGCACTTATCCAGTGATGCTAAAAGAAAACCATATTAGGAATTTTTTTTTTCTGTTTTCTGAATAATAACTTCAAACTTTCTTTTGGCTCACAAGAGGTCTGTAGTTGGCTGTCTTCACTGTCTGCCTCCGTTGAAGATGGAGGGTTCCAGGATTTTACTCAAGAATGATGTATGCAGGAATCAACTCCTATAACTTTAACAGCTATAGAAGAAGACAAGATAACAGGAAAAGGGACTTCTCAAGTGGGGGTTAGGGAAGGTGTATTACAGGGAAGAGTTTTGATCATGACTAGATTTCCAGAAGGGAAAAGTTCCTGTTTTAGTTAGTATGTCCCTCCCCAAAAGGGGAGCAGTACTTTCAGGCATGATTAGGGAGGCACAAGAGAACAGCAAGTCATTCCAATTGCAGCTTAAAGGCTGGGAGAAAAATTTGTTAACTGGCTTTCCAGATACCCCCTGTGTAGTTATGGATTTGTTGGATAAAAGACCAAGGCTAGAGAGAAGTACTGAAAAGGTTGCTCCAGTGTCCAAAAGAAATTTTGTCTCCTGGCACTCCACTATAAGGCAGACCTGGGGCTCTTGAGGCGTGATGACACAATCTGGAACCGTAAGAATTTGCCCCAGGCACCCTCAGTCCAGTTTGGGCTCTGGTGGAGTCACTGTCCCAGGAGGCCTTTGCCTCTGGGGACAGGCCACCCTCCAGTGGTCACCCTTGCATTCTGGACAGGGGCCAGGTGACTTGCCCAGCCAGTGGTGCTGCTGGGGGTGGTCTTTTCTGAAATGGCTAGTCTGAGCACATTGGAAGCACTTGTTTTTAGCTCCTCTTGTTTCCCTCTGCCCTTGAAAGTTGCTCATTTGTTGGAGTGCCATTACTACAGCTGTCATTCTTTTCTGTTCCTTTCTCTCTTTTTCCTCCTTTCTCTCCAGGTCTCGGCTATAAAAGACCATAGTGGCCATTTTAAGAAGATTCTCCAGGTTATGGTCTGGGCCTAGGGCAGATTTCTGGGATTTTCTTTGAATGTTGGGCACCGCTTGAGTGATAAATTTGTCTTTTAAAATAATCTGAGGCTCTATGGAGTCAGGTGTCAATTGGGTGTGTTTTCTCATTGCCTCCCTAAGCCCCCCCCTTTTTAAAATATTAAATCATAGCTGCGTACATTAGTGTAATCAAGGGATACAATGTGCTGGTTTCATATACAATCTGAAATGTTTTCATCAAACTGCTCAGCATAGCCCTCATGGCATTTTCTTAGTTATTGTATGAAGACATTGTATTCTGCATTTAGTAAGTTCCACTTGCACCCCTCTAAGATGCACCATAGGCGTGATCTCATCAATTACCCTCCTTCTACCCCAACCTTCCCTCTCCCCTCCCTTTCCATATTCTTGTGCTGTAGTTGGGTTATAGCCTTCATATGAAACCTTTAAATTAGCTTCATAGTAGGACTGAGTACATTGGATACTTTTTCTTCCATTCCTGAGATACTTTGCTAAGAAGAATATGTTCCAGTTCCATCCATGTAAACATGAAAGAGGTAAAGTCTCCATCTTTCTTTAAGGCTGCATAATATTCCATGTATATATTCCATATACTACAATTTATTAATCCATTCATGGGTCGATGGGCACTTGGGCTTCTTCCATGACTTTAATTATGAATTGGGCTACAATAAACATTCTGGTACAAATATCTTTGTTATAATGTGATTTTTGGTCTTCTGGATATATACCTAGTAGAAGAATTGTAGGATTGAATGGCAGGTCAATTTTTAGATCTCTAAGTGTTCTCCAAACATCTTTCCAAAAGGAACGTATTAGTTTGCATTCCCACCAGCGATGTAGAAGTGTTCCCTTTTCTCCATATCCACACCAGCATCTCTGGTTTTGGGATTTTGTCATGTGACCTAATCTTACTGGAGTTAGGTGATATCTCAAAGTAGTTTTGATTTGCATTTCTCTGATGATTAAGGATGATGAGCATTTTTTCATGTGTCTCCAGACTATTTCTGTGAGCCCCACCTTATTTATGTCTTTCTGCAAATTTAGGGGCTCCCTCTTTTCTGAGGAACATGGTATAGACTCATCATCCATTCTCCATCTGCTCTCACATAATACTACTCATCATAAGTCACACATTTTCTTGCTTCTGAGCTGTTGTTCTTATGCTTCTCTTTTGGCAATGGGTGTCAGAAACCCAACTTGAGCTACCTTAGCAAAAGGGCAGGAGGGCATCTGGGCTTTTGGCTCTATTGAGCCAAAGACTCAAATTTGATCAAGGCTTTCTCTCTCCTTGTTTCCTCATCAGCTAATTTCTTAAGACTTCCATAGGGCAAGAAACATAGTGGCTTTCACCTCCTGAGCTTCATATTGTGAGCCTTGTCACTACAGAGCTACCCTTCTTCTTTTAGTTCTGGTTTGCAAAAAAAAAATTTAGGGAAGAGCTCTGATTGGCCTGGACTGAATCATGTGACCTCTCCTGGACCAGTGAGTCATAGCCAGTGCATGGGGGAAATGCACAGAATGCTGTGGCTGGCAACCCTTGCTAGAATTGCAAGACTGGGTTGGAGCAGGATAAAGTGACCTTCTCCTGGACAGGAGTAGGCAGTTTTTCCTAGAAGATGAGGAATATGCTGTGCTGACCACAACCTCTGCATCCATCACCTCTCTCCTCTTCCCTTGCCCTCAGCTTCTATGAAGGAGGCATCCTCTTGTGCTCTTGTCTACCTGTGCCTCTAACAGGGCTCTTAATTTTGTCATTTGATGTAGCCATCTCTGCATCTGACTCCACTCCAGCCTGCTAGCTGCATAATGCTTAGCTAGGAAGGTCAGCACAGGGACTAGACCATGTTGTGGATGTCTGGGGAGCTTGGTCCTCCCCATCAGCAGACTTGTTTGCCCTGAATGCCTTGCACCTTACTGCTCTGAAGTTTCCCTGATTTCCCCTCCTCCTTATGCCTGCAGCCTGGCTCAGATCCTCAGACCTTCCTGGGGTGCACAGAGCTCAGGCCTGGCAGAAATTCGTGGCTCCCTTTTCTCTGTTCCCCCACCTCCACTCTCGAGTCCTGAGGACTATCAACCTGTCTTCTCGCTTAGAGCTGATGGATATAGTGAGTGGAAAGGGCAGGGAAGTGGAGAAGCGAGGGGGGGACTTCCATGGAAGCTCTTGACATCTCCGACTGTCCTGGGAACCTGTGCTGACCAGCAGACAATTGGAGCTCTCTTTTCTCCTGGTGATGGCGTGTGATGAACTGCTCATATTTTATTCCTAATGGAGTTTTATTGCCACTCCAGAATGGTAAAATTAATTCTGAATGATTTCTGGGGTGCTCATTTCCTTCTAAACTGGAAATCACTATAATTGCAATGAAAACTCTGACTCAGAATCCGAATCTGCATCTCCAATTGCTCTTGCGGAGTTGGTGAAAAAGGCAGCTGTGGGTTATGAAAGAACCCATTTGGTGTCCCGAGAGGAGGCTGTGTGGCCAGTGGCTCATAAAATGGCAGGTCAGCTGCTGGCTGGACCTGGTTGAGTCTGACAAAGTGGGCATGGAGCTGTAGGGCCTCCCCCAGCCTTCAGCAAATCATATGGCCCATGGCACTGGTCTGGGCACAGGGCACCTGGCAGAGTACGGATTTATTTTTATTATTGGTTTTCCTATAAGGTGAAGGGCTATTAGTAATGAGGACTTTTATATAGCAGACATGTTTTTAAATATCGGAGAGGCTAAGGATAGGTGCTTTAGAGAGATGGACTTGGATTTGATAGTAGCATTGGCACTTACCCCTCTGAGATTCAATTTTGCTATCTGTAAAATGGAGATTATAATAGACCTGGCCTCTTGGGGCTACTGGGGAAAGTAAATGAGACCGGAAGTACACAGGGCTCGGCATAGTGCCTGGTACACTGCCAGGGCGTCCCCTGTGGTTGCTGCTCCTGGAGAGAGGAGCTGGGTACTACCTGGCAGCTCACGATGGCAGCTTTGCCAGTCCCTCCTCTTCAGTTTGCACAACCCAGCCCTGGTGTGGTCTACTGCATCAACACAGCAGGATTCTGTTGGATCTAGAGAGAGAATTGCCTTTCATTAGTTATGTCCAACATTTTCCCAATGTGACTTTATTGAGCTGCTACTATGTGCCAGGTTCTGTGCTTGAGGCTGAGGTTATGCGGTGGTGAATAAAACACTCAGGATCCTGGGCCACTCTAGAGATACCTGCTGCTGTGGTGTGGACTGCTGCTGGGGCTTGATGTTCTGTTGCAGCCATTCTGGAGGGAGCAGAGCTGGGCAGAATTAGACTGCATACCTCAACCACTGTTACTGGAGCTCCCGACAGCCCCAGTTTTCCTATCTATAAAGCGAGAATAGAAATCCTGCCTTCATAGGCTTGCTGTGAGGAGCAATGATTCAGAGTGTGGGACAGCAAACAGGCAGTGCTCCACAAATGGGGGCTCACTCCCCTAGTCCCCTAATCTCAAGTTCCTGGTAAGAAGGACATCTGCCCTGGGGAGGAGGAGGAGGGATGGTGCTGTCCCAGACAGCTGCATTCCCATGTTAGGGGCCCCACTCCACTTGCATTGATCATACTGTTAATCCAGTTGCCTGAGCCCTCCTTGGAGCCTGGAGCAGCTCTGGCATTTCTAGGGCCTTCCAGCACCTGGTGATGGATGACCCCACTATCTAGCCCTCACTTGTGCCGGGCCTGGGCAGGTAAGGGTATGTGATGGATCAGCTCAAGGATGGTATTTTGGAAGGAAAGTTCAAATTATATTTCAGGATAATATGCCACTTTCCTGGTCCCCACCATGCATCCCATTTGTAATCTGGCCCAAGAGGTTCTGGAGGGAGGTAACGAATGTGTGATGGATGGGCAGCCAGCCCCATTAGGCCTGCAGATCCTGGCTCTTAATTAATATAGATGTGGGTTTAATTTGGGGACTTGGCAGGCATGGTTTGAAGGGCTAGAGAGGCCCTTGGAGCAACCTGCATAGCTCCTAGAATGGCCTGGCTGCCTGGGCTGGGGTGTCCACTCATGTTACCCCCTTTGTTCTCTAGCCTCATAATGACTGATCTCTGCCATCTGTCATCCTGTTTTTAATGATCAAGGTAAAGGGCAGAGGCTCTACTTCACGCAGTGTGGGGAAGTGGCAGCAGGGACCTCTTTGGAGGAATCAGCTTCTTGTGGCCAATGGAGGGTGGAGGGCCAGGGCAAGTTGGGGGCAGCC
This sequence comes from Arctocebus calabarensis, assembly GCA_963573935.1. Taxonomy (NCBI): domain Eukaryota; kingdom Metazoa; phylum Chordata; class Mammalia; order Primates; family Lorisidae; genus Arctocebus; species Arctocebus calabarensis. The sequence goes on along the minus strand of CAUYON010008450.1, from coordinate 45,205 downwards.
CAAGGCAGCCTCTGTCCTCCTTCACTGGGCATAGATTTGGTTTCTGATGATCTGGACAGTGTTAGGGGAGGTAGAATGCTGGTGCGTGTGTAAGAGATTGTGAGTATATGTGTGCATGTGAGTGTGGAGAGTGTGCATCTGAATGTGACTGTGTGAGTTGAGTGCTGATGTGTGTGAGCGTGTTTTCGGTATGTATGCACACATGTATATGCTTGTAGGGGGCATGAAAATATATGAGCTTGTGGGCATTGGTGTGCTAGTAGATGTTTGACAAACCAGCTCTCCAAGAAAAACAAAAGCCCAGGTTTGTAGTGTTTGCTGATTTAGTGGTGAAAATCCTTCTGCCATGGTTGCTTTTGAGAGACATGATGTCCCTGGACACAGCGCTGGGCAGAGATGATGCACCATTATTCATGTATTTCAGCTGGGATAGATGTTAGCAGCTTCCAGGGCACAGATAGTAGTAAAATAACAACAAAATAATTAGGGAATGATGAGCTTTGTGTATTTATTATTTTCGTTTATAAGATAATTTGTTCAATTATAGGTTTATATGATTTAATTTATAATGGCTGTGTTTAATAACTGGCTCACGAACTCCTGGAAATTTAACAATAAGTTCTCATGAGGTAGTACAAGGGGCTGTAGCACACTGCATGTGAGGGTGTGTGTGAGTACAGATAACTGTGAGTAAGTCTAAGTGGGAAGGCCTTTCTCTGCACCCAGCATCAGGCTGGGGGCTGAGTCTCTGGCCCCTGTGCTCTCCCCACTGTCATGGGCTGTCCATCCTCTGGCCCTGGCAAGCATGAAAGCCTGACCCCCCACCCCCAATCCATCAACCCTGCTCCTTCCTCTCCTTCCTCCTCCACAGCTAAAGATGCCTCCTGTTCAGTCCAGGGCTCTCTCCTGCCTGTGCTCAGGCTCTGCTCACAGCCCTTGCTCCCCATAGCCTCCAGGCCTTAGCCCTTTGGCAGGACAACCAAATGAGATTTTCCAAATCAAATCCTTTCTTCCACTCTGGGGCATGCCCACCCTGCACTGACCTCCTTCAGTCCTTCCACAGTCTTCCCTGCCTTGACCTCTGATCCCATATGCACAACACCCCGTGCTTCCTTCTCTGCTGCCCCATGGAGGGTCCTGCAATGCCATCTTTGCACCTGCATCCTCCCAGGGAATGCCTACTGTGACCATCTGGACCCACCACACCTAGGCAGAGGGCTCTAGCCTGCTTCCTCCTGGCACCGCACACCTTCCTCCTTGCTCCCTGGATGGATATGTACCTTCCTCACCCTCCTACTGTGAGCTCTTCCAGGACCAAGATGACACCTGACCTGGTACCCATTGGTTCTAAGAGCTCAGGAAGAGTTGGGCCCTTCTGCAGAGGCTGCACTCAGGAGGTGGTGGCATCTGTGGGCCCCTCGCTGCAGATTCCCTCCAGCTCCTGTTTGCACTGCTTCTTCAAGGCAGGTTCCAGAGGAAACAAATTAAACCTGAGTAAATATCAGAGAGTAATTATGTAAATTAAATACATAATTTAAAGAAGACTTGACATGAGGTCAGTGGGAAGCTATAAAGACAGAAGCCTCCTATGCCCGCACTGGTGAGAGGCAGGAGGAGGCTGAGATACCCCTGGGCAGGGCAGCCCGTGGTTCCCAGTCCTCCCCACGTGTGGTCTCTGTCCCAGTGCTTTGCGTCCATCCTCCCATTTGCTGTCCTACCACTAGAAGGCCTCGCTCTGCACATATTACCGAGGTAGGCTCTGAGGCTCAGAGAGCTCCAGATATGCCTGGCCCAGAGATAGCCATGGATGACTCCACTTCCCATGGTCAGGCCCAGAGCCCACATTCATTCTCCCATGTGGGAGCCAAAGCTCTGCCTTTGCAATGGCTTCTGGAAGAGCCAGGTGGAAGCTTAGGCCATGGTGGGGAGAGCTCAGGTGCAGAGTGGGTCTGGAGGGCACCCTCTGATGCAGTGACCCTGATACTTGACTTATAGTAGGCAGGAAGGGTGGGCTGACCTGACTGGGGACACAAGCCCTGCTGATGGGCAGGCTACCCCGTACCCCTCCTGTCCAGAAATTCTGCTGTGGTCATCTTTCCAGGGGGCACAGCAGGCCTCACCCCTTGTGTCCCTCAGATGGCCCCTTGAGTCCAATGAGACCTTTGGTCCTTGTATTCCTTTGGTCTGGAATACTCTTTCTTCATTGCAGAAAATACTTCTTCATCCCACAAAAATCCAACTCTCTGCCCCTCCGAAGGCTTTCTTGAGGCCTTCCTCTGCTGACTTTGCCTGGGTGATCAGACCCCTTCCTGTGCTCTTCCTGCCTGTCTCCGGTATTGCTTGCTCGTCTGTTTCCCATTGGGCCCCCAGGGTATGGACAAGTGTCTGATTTGTCTCTTCAGCATCCACCATAGGGCATGGGCTGGTTGGGTTGCAGACAGGGGCTTGGAGAGCACCTCAGTGAGGAGGGGAATGTGGGCCAGTCCCATGACCCTGTCACTGGGGAGGTGGGAGCATGGGCAGTAAGCAGGACAGCCCCTCACACACCTGGGCCACTGCTGCTAGGCGGGTGCCCGACAGCCGGTGGGCGGCCCTCAGGCAGATCTGCAGACATGGAACCCAGCCCTGGCTTGCTTCCAAGTCAGCTCAGTTGGGGATGCTGTTTCTAATAGTATGGGCTTAAAGTGATATTCTTAGAACTCATAAAGATGCTGCATTTCACTGGATAATGTCAGTTATTAATACTGATCACAAACAGTGGCTTCCATTGCATTTTCATCTTCTTCCCATTTTTAAAATCTAGACTCCAGTGCTTGACAGGTGCTTCATGGTCTCTCTGGAGCTTTATGTGCCCGAGGTGAGGTGGCCACTCTGTAGGCCTGGGGTGAATATGGGCTTCCCATTCCTTGGTGCACAGAAAGCAGAGCCTCTCACAATAGGCAAATCGGAGATTGGATCCTGGCTCTGTTTTGAGCCGGTGATTAATCTGCAAAATGGGCATAATCTGGTAATTCCTAAGGGTTCGCGGGCTTAGCTGAAGCATGCGTAGCTGGCACCTAGCTCAGCATCTGCGCATGGTCAGGTCTGTGGAGCTGCTTCCTTCTGGCCCCTTCCCAGGTGCCATGGTGGTGAATGCTGCTGAAGAGCTCTGGGTCTGTGTTTAACCCCCAGCCCTACCTCTTACTGGCTGGATGACCGAGGGCAAGACATGAGGGTGTCATGGGGATGAAAAGAGACAGTATATAGTGCCTGGCACAAAGTCAGACCTCAATAAGCATACACTGTGTACTAGTCAGTGTGGGCTGCCCTAACAATACACCGTATGCTGGATGGCTTCCACAACATAGTTTATTTCTCACAGTCTGGAGGCTGAGAATCCTAAGATCAAGGTGTTAGATCTGATATCTGGTGAGGACTCTCTTCCTGGTTTGCAGATGGCTGTCTTCTCGCTGCATCCTCCCTGGATGGAGAGAGAAAGATCTCTAGTCTCTTTCTTTCTTAGAAGGCCACTAATCTTAATCTGGTGGGTTTCATCCTCATGACCTGATTGCCTCCCAAAGGCCACACCTCCTCATACCATTGCACTGAGACTTTGGATTTTAACATGTAAATTTTAGGGGCACACAAACATCAACCTGTAACATGCTGTGATGATTGTTCCGCCTTCGGTCCTGTCCTACCACGGAGAGAGGTCATCTGGCTATGGCATTAACAAAACCCAAAGACGTTAGCGTTGGGGCCCCTTGGAAATTTAGACATGGCTATTTTGGGTAAATATTTCCAAGTTTCCAAATTTCTTCTTTAGATTTCTTCTGGAATTTTACCTCAAGGAGAAGGAAAACACTTGGAGCTCCCTCAAAGCAATCACGAAGGTCGTTCCTCTGTCTGATATTGGTGGAAGGACTCAATTTCTCTGGTGTTTAGGTTTTTAAAATCTGAATGGGATGGTAAGCCTTCCTCACAGGCTGCCGAGAGGAGGAAGGGATAAAGCATTTAAGCATGCAGCTATCAGGGGAGAGGGAGTTTGGGCTCCAGACTTAGGAGGAGTGGGCCCCCCCCCCCAACCAGGGGCACTCAGCCAGGGTTTCCCTCCTGCACCGAGAGCCTGTTGACCTGTGCGTGGAGCCTGTTTGGAAATACCCGGTGGATTCCCCATCCTGAAAAAATGGCATCAAATCAGCAGGACTTCAAAACTATTCCTACAGATCTTAGAGGAAGAACCGCTTAAAATCGATGCCAAATGCCGCGTAAGTGAAAGGTGACAGGGACATCAAACTTTATTTGTGAAAATTCTAAAAATCATTAGCATATTATAGATCCTTTAAAAATATGATCTCACTCAGTTGATGGAGGGAATTGCAAATCAAAGGGACTAGTTATTGCAGTGGGAATAAGGGACCTGCCAGATTAAAAGAAAATATTGAAGGAGCCAGAGATTTGAAACATGAAAGACAGTAGCAGATAAACACCACCAAATTTTATCCAAATACTGGAACCCGACTTGGAACAGAAGTTGGTGAAGAATTATTTTATAAACTCATTTTCATCATAACATGTGTAAAATGCAAATCTTGATCATTATGTAAATTAGTTACTTGGTGTAATTTACTTAATTCAAAGCACTTAATGCAGCGTGGTATGTTTTTTCCAAAGTGCCAGAGTAGACGTTTATTTTAAATTGTTTTTAATCTTGATCTTCCAGCCTGATTATTTAAAATGTTTTTCCCTTGTGTTTGTTTTTTAAATGGAAAGGAATAGGGCTTGGTGAGAAATGGAACACGCTCTGATCAACCCATGCCCTCCCTTGCCAGGGCCACCCAGGCAGGGGGTGTGGGTGTAACTCATGCAGGCATGTTCATGTTCAAGTCTGAAGTGGCATATGTGTGAACTCGCTGTATGAACGCACCCACCAGAATCTTCTAGATGGCCCCCTTCCCTTTCCTGGATCTGTCCCTGCCTTGGGTTTGTGGCCCGTCCAGAAGGCTCCTGGATATTATCAGCCCTTATTAGAGGCAGAAATGTGTTTCCCTTTTCAGAGAGTTTTCAATGACAGACCTTCCCCTTCAGCCTCTTTACTGCTTTGGAATTTCCATTATCACAGAGCGGAGAGACGACCTTTTTAGTTTTCTATTGTGTCACCAATTGCCAGGATGGCACCCCCCTTCTTGATGAGCCTCCAGAACAAGAGAGATGATTTGCTCATTTGGGAACCCTTTTAGGGGCGTTCCCTGTGCTGATGAGCGGGTTGGAAGGGAGCTGACAGCCGCTAAGCATCTATTTCACACCGCACCAGCTGTATGTCTGCCCCTCACCCAAGAATCCCAGGGCTTTGAGGAGGAAGGGGCAGCTAGCTCTGTTTTATGGAATAAGAAATGGGCTCAGAGAGGTGGTTGCCTGAGGACACCCGTCTAGTGAGGTGTCATCCAGGCCTATGCTTATTCCAATACACCCCTGGGAGAGGAGGCCCAATGCAGCTGTTTCTCTGTGCCTTTTTCTGAACTCTGCATCCCAGGCCACATGGAAGAGGGTGGGTTATTTATTTTTTTTTTTGACAAGTAAAAGTTGTATATATTTATAGATGTTTTGATGTATGCGTATGTTGTATAATGGTTAAATCAAGCTATTTAACATATGCATTATCTCGCATACTTAGTTTTTGTGTATTGACAACACTGAAAGTCTACTCTTTCATCCACTTTCAAATAGGCAATATATTGTTATTTACTTCAGTTGCCATGTGTGCAATAGGCCTCTGGAGCTGATTCCTTCTGACTTACTGAAATTTTACATCCTTTGACCAACATCTCCTCCACACCCCACCCCCCCCCCCAGCTCCTGGTAGTCACCATTTTACTCTCTATTTCTGAATTCAACTTCTTCACACTCCATATCTAAGTGAGATCATGCGGAATTTGTCTTTCTGTGCCTGGCTTATCTCACTTAGCAGAATGTGCTCCAGTCTCATCCACGTAATTGCAAATGGCAGGATTTCTTTCTTTTTTTAAGGGTGAATAGCATTCCATTGCGTATATATCCATCCATCTGGTGGTGAACACTTAGGTTGCTTCTGTGTCTTGGCTGATGGGAATAGTGCTACAGTGAATGTGGGAGTTTTAATATAGGTTTTTTTTTATTATTTAGGTATAGCAAGGCCAAGAGAGCAGGGGACAACTACCACTGAAAAGATGGTCTGTTATACTCACAGGTCCCAGAGAAGCAGGCATCCCTTGCTACTAGATCACCAGAACAGAAGGCCGAGGGAGGGGAGCTGTGAATAACAGCCTTTATCATGGTCTAGGGGCAACGGACAGGCAGGCAGGAAGAGAAGGCTTAGGACTGGCTGGTTTGAATAATTGTTCAGGCTCTGATGTCCCTGGTTGTCTGGTACTTGGCTCTGATGTATCAAGGCAGGTATAGAGTGGCTCTGAGCATGATACCCTGATATAAATGGTGGTTAGGAATTTGGGCTTTGGACCAGTTATATAAAAGGAGTGTTCTGGGCAAGCTGTTCACTATCTCTAGGAATTGGCTAATGCACTAGGAGCAATAGGCCCTCTAGGATCAGCAAGGCCCAGATGTCAAAACATCAGAAAATGAAAGATATAGTTCATACAGAGGGTGATCTGGAGGACCCCCAGGGCCAGGCCTGCCTGACTTCTTGCCTGAGCAGCTGGGATTATAACCAGACCAGGGGAGGCCTCCCTCCCAGACGAGACCCTCACAGTGGCCCTGGGCTGCTGAGAATGATGGGACACCATCGTTTCCACTTAGACACATGCCCTGTCTCGGCTCTGGGGGACCTGTCACCCCATGACAGGGAAGAGACCTACTTCCAGTTTTACTGAGAGCCACTGGGTGTGCCACACTTCTGCGTCTCCACTCCTCCCTTTGCCGAATTGCCTCTGGGCCTCCTTGGAGACCCTCCTGATTCCCAAAGAGAGTCACCTACAAGGACAATTGCAAGGATTTAATTTAGTCATGAAATGCCATCTGCAAATGGAACATATTCCGGCATATCGGAGGTGCTCAGTACATGGCAGAAGGGAACCACTCCTTTCTTCCAGGTCGGTCTTATCCTTGGGACTGAGTTTCTTGAGCACAAGCTTGTGAAGTTTTAGGATCCTGCTGCTCTGGTTCCCAGCCTGGGGCCAGGCCTGGAACAGTGCTCAGGAAATATTTGAGGAAGGAAGAAAGAAAGGAGGGAGGGGGAGAGGGAGAGAAGGGGAAGGAAGGAAGGAGGGAAGAAAGGAAGGAAGAAAAGGAAGGAAGGAAGGAAGGAAGGAAGGAAGGAAGGAAGGAAGGAAGGAAGGAAGGAAGGAAGGGTGGGCGGGCATAGCTGGGGCCATGGTGTGGGAGGTGAGGAACAAAAAGGCGTCTGGGCAGCAGGCAAGGGTCTCACCTGTGAGTGGAGCCACAGCAGGTGGGTCTTTGCCATCCTTTCTTGGGAATGGTGGTTGCCCTGCAGACCCAGCCTCCGTCACACCCTTGTTGGAGCAGCCCCCTGCCTGTGATGGTAATGGTAGTGGTCTGGAGTTGGTGGTGGGAAGAGGGAAGGCAGTAAAGGAGGAGAAAAGCCTGGGCAGGGCAGTGAGGAATAAATTTGAGTCGTGGGCCAATTACATCTGGGGAGAAATTCACAGCCTACTGGGGGCCCAGATAGGAAGGAAATAAGTTAGAAAAAAGTCTGAAGAATCAAAGTTGTGCCTCAGCCTTTGGAAAATTTGCCAATAATCCAAAAACACTTCTAACTGTGAACTTCTTCTGAGTGTGAGGTGGCAGCCTTCATATATATATGAATATATATATATCTATATACACACACATATTACAGATGGTAAAATATTCTTTATAAGTACTGAGTGCTTGGGCCTTTCTCAGAAATTGAAAATAGTAGGGGAAGCAGTTTGGAATGTGTTCTTTCACTTCAATTACTTTTCAGAAAGAATTTAAAATACTCAGTGACTATCCAATTTTTTTTTTTTTCCCGAAAGAATGGAGGAATAGTTACAGCTTAGATTTAAAAAAATTTTTTTTCCAACTTCAATTCCTTGCCTAATGGAGCTTTCCCTCCACTGTATGTGTGGCCATCACGTGGGTGCTGATCTTGCTCTGGTTCATTTGACTCCACAGACTTTTACTGCCTTGGATTCTGTGTGAGGCTCTGAGCCTTGGGGTTGAGTAGGGAAGTGACAAAGGCCTAGTTCCTGCTTCTTACAGATTGTTATCTAATATTGCTTAATATTATTTAAAAACATCAGAAAATGAAAGATATAGTTCATATAGAAGGTGGTCTGGAGGACCCCCAGGGCCAGGCCTGCCTGACTTCTTGCCTGAGCAGCTGGGATTATAACCAGGCCAGGGGAGGCTTCCCTCCCAGACGAGACCCTTGCAGTGGCCCTGGGCTGCTGAGAATGGTGGGACACCATCGTCCCCACGTAGATACATCTTCTGCCTGAGATGGCCTCAGAAGGGAAGTATAGTTCAACTGGGTCTTGATGGAGGAATAGAGCTCTATAAATTCCAAATCGTGTGAGCATCCTGGTGGAGGGTATGTGTGTGTGTATGGAAGGGGGGGTCTTGGAGGGCAAAGAGCTTCTTTTCTTGCAGCCCAGATTGCATAGTTTGGGGGGTCGGGTGGTGGTAAAGGACACAAAACCAGAAACAGTTGTTAGGATCAGAGTCTCCAATGTACCAAGCTAAGATATCTGGAGTTTATTTTGTGCACAGTAACAAAGTCTGTAGAAGACTTTTTATTTGTCTGCAATCTGATTGATGTTTTTGAAGATACTCATTTCTTAGCATTTTTTTCCCCCAGAGACATGATCTTGCCCTGTCATCCAGACTGAGGTGCAGTGGCACATTCATAGCTCACTGCTGCCTTGAACTCAGGCTCAAGAGATCCTCCTGCCTCAGTCTCCCAAGTAGCTGGGACTACTGCAGCACTGTAGCACCTGGCTAATTTTTCTAATTTTAGTAGAGACAGATTTTCACTCTTGCTCAGGCTGGTTTTAAACTCCTGACCTCAAGCAATCCTCTAACCTTGGCCTTCCAAAGTTCTGGGATTGTAGGTGTGAGCCACCACGCCTGGCGCTATTCTGGAACATTTTATGTGATGTTTCTTCTGTCTGGAATGTTCTTTCCTGTGAGGTTTCCAGAGCTGCCTCCTCCTCGCAGGAGCCTCCACCCTTGCAGTCTCCTCTTGCCCAACTCTTTTCTGCAGACTTCCTGTCACTGGTGGAAATTATCTATTTGTCCCACTGTTTATTTGTTCTGGTCTGTTTGCAGTTTCTGAATGTAAGTTCTACAATAGCAGGGACACTATGGGCTCATTCAGTTTTGTTTTTTAGCACCCAGGGGAGGGACTGACAAGAAGATAGCCCTCGGGGGAGGGTTGGAGGATTTGGTGAGGTTTGGGTCTTGGAAAGACCTCTGGTGACCAAGCTACCTGAGAGCCCAAAGAAGAAGGAGGAGGAGGTGGAGGGAAGGGACCCCAGGGCCTGTCTTGGGGCCTTGTCCCACCACATCCCTTGTAGACACGACCTTGCCCGTGTTCCATGAGCTGCCTTTCTCTGGGGAGAAGGATGCTTCTGCTGGGAGCCTGATGACTTCTGTCCCTGCAGTGGCCAGTGGCTTTTCTGCAGTTTCCTTTTTGTCTCAGACAGCCTGTGGCCTTTGGCCTTCTCATGCTCTGTCCAGGGTAGGGCTGATGTGAAGCCTTATGTGGCCCTCTCAGGGCGTGTGTCTAATGTGGGTGGGGTAGGGCAGCTCTATCCCGGAAGTCTGCACAGGGAGCTTTCTGGGGAGCATCTGGGACAAGGTCCAGATACTGCAGGAGCCAAGGAACTCAGACTGCTCATTCTGTTGCCCAGGGGAGCAGCTCTGTCCCTAGTCTACCCTCTTGGGGAATTCTCCAGCACAGCAGCAGATAGCGGCTTTAATGGGGGATGGGCAGGGTTGATCTCTTACAGGAGGGAAGGACCTTCGTGGGAGCTGTGGGAGTCTGTGGCCCTTTCCCAGGGAATGAGCTGGAGGGCTGCAAAGCTGGCTCGTGCCTCCCACTGCTGTCCTGCCTTCTGCTTCCTTCAGCAAGTCCAGTTGATGGAGAGCTTTAGAGTTGACCTTTCCAGCCATGTGGGAGCAGGTGGCTTTAGCCAGGGGCTGTGGCCCCTCGGGTGCTGCCTTCAGCCTGCATCGGTAATTTCAGGTGTGAGGAGCCAGCGCTGACCAGGAGCTTAAACTCTCTGATGGCTCAGTTCCATTAGGTGCTACAGGAATAGAAGCCAGACGCGCAGCAGCCGAGGGCGAGCCCAAGTTCTGAGGGTTTATGTCTCTCTGTGTGTATCTTTCTGTGTACTTGTGGGTCCCAAGAGAGTTGCCACCTGCCCGTGGCACTTTGTATTTCCTGAAGAAACAAAACAGTCCTGCAGGTTGTGATGGTTTTAGGCACAGGAACCTCAGAGAGGAGATTGGGCGGGACTTCCTCCTTAGCCTTAGGGGACTGGCCATGTCGGCATGGTGAATGAAGTCCTTGGAGCCACATAAGTGGCCCAGCCAGACTTGACACCCATGCGATCTCTCAGATGCACACATTCACGTAAATGTACAGAAAAGTATGCTTTGCAGTTGTGGTCATTCTGACACTTTAAAGACTCACAGTGGCCTTAAAAGGTGTTGAAGAGAAAGAAACAGAGGCTGGTGAGTCGTGGGTCTCAAGGACCCACCCCCTTGCTTGTCCTGCCGGCTGTGCTCAGCTCTGGGTCCTAGCCAACACCATTGAGTAATAAGGAACATTGGTGTTCTGGGGACGGGACACAGCCAGACAAGCCAACTGTAAAGTGTGGCCTCATCCTTGGGCTACTTGCACTCAGCCCGGCATGGACAGAGTCAAGGGTGAGCTGTGGTGTGGTGACTTTTTAAGGCACAGGCCTTGCTCTTTTACATATGTTTCCAGATTCGAGGCACTCCATGACCTTGGTCTATCGGTTAGTTATTACTGGGCAACAAACCATCCCAAAACTTAGTGGCTTAGAACAATAGTCATTTATTATTTTTTATGAGTCTATAGGTCATTTGGACAGTTCTGCTCTGGACTCATTACTGCATCTGAGTTTGGCTGGCACGTGATCAGGGTGACTGCCTGGAGCCTGGCCTGACTCTTCCCTGTGTATCTTGTTGAGGTGGCAGAAAGGGAAATGCACAAACACTTTATTCAAATATTTCTGTCTGCATCAAGTTTATTACTGTCCCATAGGCAAAGCAGGTCATATGGCCAAGGCCAAAGCTGGAGCTGGAGCCAGAGGGGTCTTCAAAGGGATAGACAGGCTCAGCGCCTGTAACGCAGTGGCTAAGGTGCTGGCCACATACACCAGGGCTGGCAGGTTCAAGCCTGGCCTGGGCCTGCCAAACAACAATGATGATAACTACAATAAGAAAATAGCCAGCATTATGATGGGCGTCTGTAGTCCCAGCTACTTGGGAGGCTGAGGCAAAAGAATTGCTTAAGCCCAAGAGTTTGAGGTTACTGTGAGCTGGGATGCCACTGCACTCACTCTACTGAGGGCAACTTAGTGAGACTTTGTCTCAAAAAAAAAAAAAAGGACCGGCAAGAGCTTGGGAATAGGGAGGCCATTGCTCAGAGCCTGAAGATGGTCAGTCACACTTATTTGGGAACACTGTTTACACCATGGTGGTTAGAAATGGTTTCTCCACGCAGTGCCACTCAGCAGGAGATTTTGCAATGATCCATTGTGCATCATCTATATCTGCACTGCCCAACATGGTAGCCACTGGCCAGATGTGCCTATTAAGTACTTGAAGTGTGGCTAGTGGATCTGCGGAACTGAATGTATAATTGTCTTTCATGTTGATAAATAGAAGTTTACATTTGAATGGCCACATGTGGCTGGTGGCTGGATTATTGGATAGCCCAGATCTAAGGGCAAGTTCTTGGCCCCGAGTTCAGCCCCCTGTGCTTCAGCCGTGACTGCCCTGGTCTCTGCTGTCTTCCCTTGCACCGTGTTTGGTTCTCACGATGGCTCTGATGACACAGTCGACCTGAACTAGATTCGCTTGTGAGCCTGTCCTCCCACAAGCCAGGCAGCCTGGGCACTCCTGCAGCTGCTCTCATGGCACCTGCCTTGGGTGTAGTTCATGGAGTTTGTGGAATGGACACAAAGGTAAAGTTTTGGGAAGGAACTGGTTGGGACTAAAATCTGGTGGAATCAACACTGTTTGCTTTGATTTTGATGCTCTGTGACTAGATGGGCTTGAAGCCTACGTGTGCTGGTGGTTCCTGGCCCCAGGCCCAAGCTACTCCACACAACTGAGGCTCTTAATCCTCAAGGGTGACATGAAGCCACTGACCGTCCTGACAGGAGGTGGCCTGGCCTCGGTAAATGTCTGTGCCAATTCTCTGACTGTGAGTATGTGCACGTGGGCACCCACAGCTTATGGAATTAGGGCAGACCTAGACTCAGGTGTGGGTCTTGCTTTTGGGAGGTAGAATGCAAGGATAGGTCAGATGAAGGAAACATCTGAGCTTTGAAAAAGTGGCTTATGGATGAGACTTCAGGCTGTGAATGCCCCAATTTAGGTAAGAAAGGGAATCCATTTGCTCGTAGAACTGGAAAGTTCAGGGGAAACAGGCTTCAGGCACAGATGGACCCAGAGGTTAAAATGATGTCCTTGGGACTATGTTATATCTTGCTCTCAGACCTGCTTGCTTCTACTGCTTCCATTTGTGGGCATGTCTCCCTTTGGGGAAGCCAGGTGGCTTTTACAGGACTGTTGCTAAAAGATTTGCCCCCTGCTCCCAGCCCTTACAAGCATAGTCTGTACTACTATGCAGTGCAGTTGGGCTCCAGGGTCCCCCAACTCCCATCCCTGGTGGTTTGTTCTGTCAGGCCTCTCTCCCAGGTGTGCCACTCGAATAGAGTCTCAGGGGAACACTTTGGGCCCTCTACTCATCTCTGAACCAATCAGGATGTGAGTTTCTGATTGGACTGGAGGTGAGAGTCATCCCTGCTGGGAAGAGGTGGGAGGAATGTTTCCTCAAGGAAATCAGGTCCCCAAAGCAAGACAGGGTTCCAAGCCTCAGGGCAGGGTTGCTGTGGTGCAGGCTGCACAGTCAGAGACCGGGTGTAGGCATTTCCTCCTAATAAGATGGCTCAGCTGTGTGGAAAAGCTTGGGCCTAGGGCCAGGGACCAGCAGCATACCAGGCACCACCTAGGCTTGAGGACAGAGCTGCTGAGACTGGGCCGTACTGGGAGAGAGGGGAGCTCATCGTGAATGGCACCTTCTGGCCTCCGGACTTAGGTGGCAGAAAGGGCTCCCCGTGGTGGGAGATAGTCACTCTGGGGCTGGACGCTGGTGAGGGTTGTTGGGTCTAAATCTGTGTCCTGCACCCTCTGTTCAGGGTGCTGAGACAGACTTGAACCCTCATTTTTGGCGGGGGCCCGAGTGGATGGGGAACTTTGCAGTTAGGCACCTTCCATGGTGCTCTGCCCACTTACAGATGATTCTCCTCCTCTTCTCCTGCTGTTCAGATATCCGTGGGCTTCAAAGCTTTCTGGACCAGGCCTCTCGACTGGGCCTCGACGTCTCTTTACAAAAGGTGGACAAGAACATCAGCCACGTGTTCACCAGCCTGTTCACCACCATGAAGACGGAGGAGCTGAACCGCTACCGGGACACGCTGCGCCGTGCCATCCTGCTGCTCAGCCCGCAGGGCGCCCACTCCTTCATCAATGAGGTATGTCTCGTGGTACCCAGGGTGCCACAGGGGATGGCTCTCAGGTGGGCTGCAGGGCGCAGTCCTCTTGTGCACAGCTGAAATGGATGCGGGGTCCGTGGATACTTGGCCCACAGCACACGGCCACACAGGGGCAGATGCTGAATGTGACTCAGTTCCTATTTGTTCCCAGCAGATGACCCAAGGCCTGCCCAGGCTCTGGGGGCTGGCTGGGGGAAACCTGCTTAAAAATCACTGCCAGGGAGTTCTGGGGCAAAATTCAGACTGTTTTTTCCCCTCTGTTTAATTTCTTCCTCTTTGTTGAGAGGTAAAAGCTCTAGGGACAAAAAATATTTCCAGCTGTCTGCAGAGGTGGACAGGTCTGCCTTGGGATTTGTTAGTGTCTGGAGGAGTATCTATTACATATCATCAAAGAATACATTATGCATGCTTATGGGACTAATCAGTGTGTGTTTCTTTTGAAAACACCTCTATTAGGGGTTAGGACCTTCTAATGAAGAGAGGGCCCACTAGTTCAACAAAGAGTCCATTAATTTGAGAACACACAAACTAGAAATACCCTACAAGCTGGCTGATTGGTGCCAGAGGTCTAATGGCACAGAGGTGATGAACTGGGCTTGGCAGGCCTCTCTCTGTCCTGGGTTGGCTTTGTGGTGGGGTGTTGAGTTGGGGGGATGTCACTGGGAGCAGGGGTGGACTGAATGGGTCACAGTGTGGCCAAGGGCTTCCTGTAGATCCTCTGAACAACCCCATCCACCTTGGTGGCCTCTTATTGAAAGTAAAATGAAGTGAAAGGCAGCACTGTACTAATTCTATCTGATGTACTTTGCTTGCTTATTCTGCTTTCCCCTCTAATTAATTATTACTCAAAATGCTACCTCATGCATCAGGAGCCAGCACGAAGCCCACTGCTGGACAACTTAAAATTCAGAACGCTTAATTTGGTGCAATTGGCTGGCAGTCCTGGTGTTCTTGGCTAATCAGGTCCCAGATCACGCTGGTGGTCAGCCAGTCTGTGATGTCCTGTTGGCCCTCGGCATTTTCACCAGAATGCGTTTCCCTGTATGAAGTGATTCAGTCCGGTAATGGGCAGCCTGGGATTAGCAGCACTCATGTGTCCAGCCTTTCTCAGAATGCATGCAGCAGCGTGTTTGCAAAAGCCTGCTCATGGGACGGCTTTTCTTCTTGCTCTGTGCTCCTGGCTGGAGTCTGCCCTGGCGATGGTGCCTGCTCACTTATCACCAGCCTCCTTCCTTCTCTCTTCTTTCTTCCTTTCCTCCTTGCTCTGCTCTGAAGCTTGAGAGTAGAAAAGGTATTGGCTTTGGAGTTAAACAGATTTGGGATCAAGTCCCAGCTCCTCTCCACCCCACTGACTGTTTGTGTGACCTTGGGCAATCTGCTTCACTATCTCAGCCTCAGTTTCTTCATCTGTACAATAGGGATGAAGGAAATGGCAGCTAGGACAAAGCATTTGGTGCATAGCTTCTCAAGAAGGATTAGTTTTCCTTTACTGCACCTTGTATTCATGCATTTCCCTTCCAGAGGAATTCAGCCCCTGCCTGTTTCTAGGCCCTGTGAGGATTTAACATACAACTAAGACTGGCCCAAAGATATTATTTCCTGGTGGTTAATTATGCAAACTCCTGCAGTGCTGGATATGCCTGGCTGGGCTCTGGCTGGTTGCCTCTCCAGTCCCCCAGGCTATATTTGCAAAGCCATTACCCTGGTTACTGAGTGCTTTGGGGCTGGGATGACTCCAGAGTGGCCGCCTGAAAGTCTACTAACCAGCCCTTGGGGGTGGCGGTGGGACACTGAGGGAAAAAGATTTTGAGCCAACTGCCTTCACTGGTGTCCTCAGCTCCAGTGGATGAAAGTCTTGGTCTCTGGTCCTATGTGCAGGTGGGGAGGAAGCCACGGTTTCCTGGGGGCCCACTGTGGGCCTGTCTCTTTGTGTGCATTCTCTAAGCCTCACACTTTGTAGATGAGGACACCAAAAAACTGAAGAAGTTAGATGACTTGCTTAAGGTCTTAGGGCCTGAAAAATATTCAAGTCCAGATCTGACCACGCCAGAGCCCCGCTCTTGCAGGGGACACAGCATAAAGTGTTGCATTGACTAGAGTGAGGACCATGTGGCTGTGCTGGCTTTCTGGGAACGCTAGGCTTCCACTGCCTTTGGCTAGTCTGGCAGAGGCTTTTGGGGTGCTTATGCACAAAGAATGTTAATGTATGTCCTAAGCACGGCAGGGAAGGAACCTGGAATCTGCAGGTGATGATGACCTGTCTGAGCGGACAACCCACCTAGGAAACACCTGGAATGCCATCTCTGAGCAAAGTCTGTGTCACTGCCTGGAGGCATTGCTTGGGCTTCATGAGCAGGCTGGACCATCTATTTCTTTGCTGTGACAAGGATGGGTGATGTTTAAAAGGGTGACCCACTGCCAGAACTTGTCCTGAATTTTATGAAACTTCAAATACTTTTATGGGGAAGTAAAAGGCTTCTCAGCTCCCACTGCCACTGCTAAGTCAGCATCCTGCTCTAAAGGGGATGGGTGTAGTATGCAGGTGTGGGTTATGTGGCTTTCTAAGTGTACCTTCTTCCCTGCTGTACTTGAAGGCCTGGCCACATGGGAGCGAGTGAAAAAGACAAATGTTGAATCTTTTGCATTTTGCTAAATGGCATCTGTTCCCTGCAGATGACTCTGGCCTGGATGGCATGAGGCACCCACTTAGATCCCACTTCATGAGAGACTGTGCTGGCCGGGGGCTGCAGGTGCGGGGAGCCTGGCCTTGGCAGTGGGTGGGTATAGGGACTGCAGCAGGCTGAGGCTCTGGAGCTTGCCTGGGGCCCTGTGGGCTGGTTTGACCCTTCACTGACTATCACTCTCTCTTGATTCCATGCGTCCTCCTCTGAGGCTTTTCCAGTACAATCTTAGCAGCCAACCATCAGGACATTATCTTACAAAGGTGTTTGAGAGGCCATCCTTGGGGAGGCTGGGTTTGGAGGTGACAGCACTCAGTGCTCTTGGTCTCAGGCCAGGACCTACTATGAAGCTGTCTGTGGGGTTTCCTGAGGGTGCAGGCCCTTCTCCAGTGGGGCTTGTTTCTCTCTGGTCTTAGCCTCAGAAACACAGGAGGGTGGGTGGCCCTTTTAGCTATGCCCTCAGCAGGGCCTCGGCTTTTCTCTGGGCCACTGGCTGCCACGTGGAGCTTCAGTGGGCAGAGATGATCACGTGGTGTTCTCCTCACATAGCCTGTCAGCCAACTCACCAGTCTGGAGGTGATGTCTGTGCTCCAGGGCCATAGAATTCCTGAAAGGACCAAGGTGGTGGCTGCTGAGCAAGGCCAAGGGCAGAGGCCTTGCTCTGGGAATCCTACTGGTGGCTGCTGGAGCCTTCTCCCTCTTGCTCTTGGTTCTTCCAGCCATTTCTCAGCACTTAATGAGTCTGTGCCAAGTTCTGTGCTCTCACAGGGCTCCCAGCTTGTTGGGGAGGGCAGAGGTGTGGGCTGGGTCTCGGGGGAGCATCCAGGATGCAGAAATTCCACCTGGCCAGGGGGGAGTCTGAAGGCCAAGCTTTGTGTGACACCAGGGCTGGTCTACAGGAATGCACCTATACTAACCCTGTGGACAAGGAGAGGCTGGGGGACAGGCCTTGGGAGATCCTGGTGTATTCAGGGCCATGTGAACCATGTGGTTGCAGCCGTGGGTGCACAGGATAGGGAGTGGCTGGAGCTGACCCTGGGAGGTCAGCAGGAAGGGCTCCCTTGTCTGGGGTAGGAAATCCAAACTTTAGGACTGGTTCATTCTTGATGTCATTTTCAGGGGTGTCAGTGTACATGTTTTTCTGTTCTCATTCTTCTCCAGGTCAGGTTTGATGGGGGAAAAGCCCAGTCCACAGTCTATTTTGGTCCTGGGCTTCAGCTCAAATTCCTAGAGGGGATTCCATCCATCTATCCATCTGTCCGTCCATCCATCCATCCTCCACCTACCTAGCAAGTGCCAATTGGGAGCCTCCTACGGATCAGGAACCATGTCAAGTACACCCCATGTACTGGGTGGATCACCAAGTACATGGGGCGGTGCCACCTTCCTGTCAAAGGTTATGGTTATACAACACAGCCACTGCTCTGCTGAGCATTCCTAGGGGCTGGCAGAGAGGCTGTGCCCCTGGGCTCTCATCTACTGAGGACTCTTCTGGGGCTGTGTGGGCATTTGGGGGACACCTCTCATTCACTGTTCCTGCACCTCCCTCTTTATTTCCTCAGTATGCCTCTCCCTCCCAGTCTTTCGTTTCACTGGAAAGAGTAGAGAAATTGAAGCTATTTGTGTATTATGGAGGAGAGTTGCTGTTCCTTTTTCCTAGAGACAGGTGTAGCTTGCTCAGCTGCGGCAGCCTGGGCACAGTCCATTTCTGGGTATCCTGCGGATGTTGGGCAGTCTGTGCCTTCCACTAGGATGTGGTGTTCTCAGGGCCAGGGACTGTGTGGCAGTCGCCATTTTATCTTCCAAGAGCAGCATGAGGCCTGGTCAAGAGCAGCTGTTAAGAGAAACAATGAATGGATAGTTTATACTTCATACCTCCAATACAAAGGGCCTAAAGCTAGCTTTTTTTTGTGCATGTGCCTCACTTGACTTTTTGGCTGGTCTGATGACCAGTTTGTCAGTAAAGATTTTGGTCTTTAAACTTTGGCTATTAGGAAGGCTTAAGTTTGCCTAAGAACCATGTCTTAAGTTTGGATGGGTCAGTAAATGGGATCGCAGCTACTCCTGCAGGTGGGACAATCCTGAGCTCAGCTATGGCATGTGGTCGGGGTGCACAGGGTACAGAGAGATGAGTATGCTGGGGGAAAGGTGGTGGTAAGCAGGGCAGGCAGGTATGGGACACTGGGCATGTGTACACACGCACACACAGAGATGTGTGCTGACCAACCAAACAGCCACACCCAGTGGTACAAGCAGACCCTCAGACTAGCACAGCCCACAGCTCAAACACACACAAACTCATACGCATTTGTAGACCCACACATTAATAGGCACACACTCATCTACTGGGCTGATGGCATTGCTGGTGGTCGAATGGTCTGGGGAAGGCATTACATTTCTGGAAAAGAAACGGCAATTACCCACTGACAATTGTAGCAGGTGGCATTGACTTCTCTGCATAGATAAATACCAGCAATCTCTTGCTGTAGAAAGGAGAATGGGAGAAGGAACAGCAAGAACAGCTGGTTGGTAAGGAAGCTTCTCATTGTTCTGGGAGTGGATGTCACCTTTCACTAGAGTATGTGGGAATGATGGGGCAAAGGAAGAAGGGGTCTCTGCAGCTGCTGTCTCTGCCTAGATTGGCTTCCCAGGTGTGGACCATGGCTGGTGGCCAATTTTTAATCTCTTGTAGAAGCACAGCCTGAGTTAACTCCAGGCTTCAGATCAATTGCTGCTCAGTTCGCTGAAGTGAGTGAACCTCTCCCAATTTGAATGTAAAGACTGTGCTTTTTAATACCTTTGTAGCAAAGGTAAATTAAGTAATGGCAACGTTCTGTTGTACCACATGATATATGCAATATTTCTTACTCTAACACAATAAATCGGTAGCAGATGACTTTATCACTCAGAGCTAGGATAATTCTGTGCCATTTAAGTATCATTTGCCAGAATATTTTAAATTACTAATTAATCATAGAAGATTAATTTTTAAATATGGCCCTGCATTTGCATTTAATTATATCCTACTGTTTACGGATTTTAAAGCCTTAGCACTTTAGTAAAAGTGCTTCCAGTCTGAGAAATTTATATTTTCTTTTAAAAATTCTTAGAAATGAAATCACAAGGAAGAGATGTTTTCTAGAATTTGTTCTGGTGGGTTTAGAACTTAGTAGGGGCAAGAGGGGGGGGAGCCAGAACTCAGGGTCTGTCTGAGATGGGAACGGGAACGAAGAACTGTCCTGTTGGGCCTACATCCAAGACCCCACATAGCTGCTGTCCCCTCCCTCCTCTGTCCCCAACTTCCTGCTCATCCTTCCAAGCCCCTTGCAGGCTGGGGAAGCTACTGTGAGCCTCCCTTCCTGAGTAGTAACCAACACTGGTCTTTCAGGCTTCTGGTGTCACAGCCCACCCTCTGTGACAGCCCCATCACCTCCCACAGGGCTAGCTGCATCCCGAATGCACCTCCATGGACACCTCATCCCGGAACCTGCCCTGCCTCCACCCTTGTGTGGTTGACTGGTTCATCTTCCCGGTGTGACCTGGCAGTGTCTTTGTTAATCACCTTCTCAGTGCTTGTGCAAGATGCTTGGCAAATGGACAGATGATGGATGGGGTTCCAGGAGCACTGACTGCTGCCCCCAGGCAAACATTGTCTAGAACCCCTGTTTCCCAGTGGGAAGACGAAACACATCCTTAATGCTCCAGCCAAGCAGAGCCACCAGAAAACATTATTTTGAAAGAATTTAATGTCTGATTTTTGATATTTCAAAGGAACGGCCAAGCAATCATCAAGGGAAAATGCTTGAATGCTGCTGGGCTTTCTGGTGTTTATTTTCTGGTTGAGTGTTGTTCTATTCCGAGTTACATCCTGAATCATGCTATCCTGTTCCTGGTGCTCGGGGCTGCTGAAGGCTTTACTAGGGCTGCTGGGAGGCCTGTCTGCTCCTTCTTGGGGTCACAGAGGGGGGCTGTGAGCTTGGAGTGTGGGCCTGGAGACATCTCGTGTTCTTTCCTTCCTTCCTGGGTCATTAAGTAGCTGAGCAAAGTGTCAGCTCCTCCCTGCAGAGTCCCTGTGGGTTATTAGCAGGAGGCCCCTTTGGCTGGGGGGGCAGCAGGCCTGAGAAATAGGTGTTTACAAATGGAGACAGCCCACAGCAGCTGGCATGACTCAGTTACCCTTTCTGTTTTCCCAGATCCCCAAGGGTGTGCATGCAGCCTGTGGGGGGGCTCCCCTGAGGTGGTGAGTCAGCCTGCGTGGTGCCCGAAGGGCTGGATGGGGAGTCCCCTGAGGCAGCCATAGGAAGGCAGGGGTGAGAAGAGGTGATCCAAATTGGTGTGAGTTCATCTTGGAGAAGCTGTCTGTGCCATGCAGCCCATGTCTGGTGCCATGCTCCACCTGTGGTGTCCATAGACAGAGCTCTTGCCTGGTGCTGGTCATCTGTGCCCAAGCTGCCAGTGTCCCTGGAGAGGGGAATGCCTCTGCATCAGTCAACTGCTGTCATGTACCAAGCCAGCCTCAAACCCAGTGTAATGAAACAATAAGCATCAGCCTTATAGGTAGCAGCCCTGGGTCAGACTCCACGGATCTTAGCTGGGCTGGCCAGCTGTGAGCTAGGGGTGACGGTGACCAGGCCATGGATAATGAGTTGTCTGGCATGCTAGCCCAGGCTTCTTCACACGGCAGTAGAGCTCCAGGAGAGCAAGTGTGAGTGCTCAGTGCTGCTTGAGGCCCCAGGCCCAGACTTGATGCGCTGTGGCTTCCACTGTCATCTTTTGCCCACCAGAGCAAGCCACGAGATCAGTCCCATAGGTGGAGCATAGAAACTCCTCCTCTGGATGGGTGACCCCCTTCAGGGGGAAGCTACACAGCCACCTTGCAGTGGGACTGGATGCAGCAGAGGTGGGCAGGTGGGACCATTCTGCAACCCCTCTCCCATCACCCTGGAGGCAGGTGTGCTTCCTGGGAGGCAGATCAGCTGGTCACCTGGAGTATGTGTTTCCCAACTCTTACTTTGCTTTAATGTTGTTCAACTTTGGGGTAAGGGTAGTGAGGAGAGGGATGTGGGACAGAGGAACGGATGGAATTTCGCCTTATTTACAAGTCTGCCTTATTTATACCCATGAACTCAGTGCTGGAGGGAAGGGCTGGGCCAGAAGGAAGTGTCTGTGGGGATTTTGAAATTTGCTCCACTTATCACAGATGAGAGTCACTAGCTTGGCTATGGACTCAGAGCCCCCCCTATTCAAAGCCCAGCTCTTTTTCAGTCTGTACGGTGGAGAGGAGGCTTGTTGCTCTTGACAGGCAGAGGGAAAGCCCATTGTCATTCTAGGATGTGACAGGGAGCAGGTTTGGTGGATGTTACCCCAGGGGAGCAGGTGGGAAAGGGGATAGGACTCTTCTGGGATCATCTGGGAGCCCCACGAGAACACCCCCAGACCTCTGTGTACTAATACACCTGCAGGGAGTACAGGGCACAGGTGGGCTGCCATTGCCTCTCCCTCAACAGCCAGAAGAGTGGCTTGCATGGGGCCCCTGGGCACTAGACAGCATGACAGCATTTTACATCAGCCTCTGTCTGCTGGGCAGGGAAGGGCAGCATTCCAGACAGATCTGGCCCCACTCCTGCCTCACTGCCTCCTCTTGCAGCTTTCTGGGCTTTGGGTGTCCATCTGCACACCAGAGTTAGTAATATTCTACCCTGGGGGATCATCAATGAATTAAGCACAGGACTTTTTCCTTTCTCACAGTGCCTAACATAGGCACAGGCACCAAAAAGGTGCCCATGAACTTGTGTAAGCAGGGATGGAAGAGGCTCAGATGCATTGAGAAGAACAGAACATCTTCTGTGACCCTGAGCAAAGTCAATGTTCCAGATTTGGGGATGTCGTAATGGCTGAGACCAGGCATTGTGCAGGTGACCTGCAGCTCAGCCAGTGGGCTTAGGAAAGAAGTGGCGAGGCTGGTGGCCATCACTTCATGTGTCTGCTCCTCATCTCCTGCTGCTGCCCTGCAGGGTGTGGTGTGGCATCTTCCTCTCCACAGTGTGTTACATGCACATCTGCACTGTCACCTGTGTGTGCCGTGAGTGGTCTCAGGGAGAAGGCAAGGAGCAGGGGTTGTGATCCATAATCGGAGCCACAGAGTCTGGGGAGGAAAGAGTGGCTGCAGGAGGCAGAATGTTGGTGTGAAGAGAAGTTTACCAGGGGAAGCACCCCAATAAACCCTGGGTACACTGGGGTATCTGGAAGGGAGGTGGTCAGTTTCCTACCACAGGCAGGTGCAAGACTTGACTTTTTAAAAAATTTTTTTATTTTTTATTAAATCATAGCTGTGTACCTTAGTGCAATCATGGGGTACAATGTGCTGGCTTCATATATAATCTGATATATATAATTTCCATCAAACTGTTTAACATAGCCTTCATGGCACTTTCCTAGTTATTGTATGAAGACATTTTATTCTGCATTTAGCAAGTTTCATCTGTACCTTTCTAAGATGCACCGTAGGTGTAATCCCACCAATTACCCTCCCTCCACCCATCCTCCCCTCCTCTCCCCTTTTGTGCCCTTTTCCCCATATTCTTGTGCTATAATTGGTTTATAGCCTTCATATGAAAGCTATAAATCAGCTTCATAGTAGGGCTGAGTACATTGGATACTTTTTCTCCATTCTTGAGACGCTTTGCTAAAAAGAATATTTTCCAGCTTCATCCATGTAAATATGAAAGAGGTAAAGTCACCATCTTCCTTTAAGGCTGCATAATATTCCATGGTATGAACCACTTTGATTTAAATAAGAGGTCAGCACACGCCAGGGTGGCCCCCGTCTCTCCTTCTTCCCTTGCCCACTCCACCTGTTCTCTTCTTCTCAGAAGAAAGCTGAGGCTTGTAGATGCTTAGCTGAAGACATAGTGATGCTTCTTCCAGGGCTGGGGATGCTGGTGGCACAGAGGAAGGGGCATTGTATTTGGTGTAAACAGACACACGGTCATAGCCCCAGCTCTGCTATTGGTGCTATCTTTTTAAGACTATTCTGTGGTCTGTGAGTGAGATATTAATATCTTCCCAGGGGCGTTGCTGTGGGAATTCAATGAAATAAAACTCATTAGGGGATCCAAATGCTTGGTCCATGGATGGTGTTTAGCACTAACCTGGTTCAAGGTCAGAAGTGTCAGCATCTCCGAGAAGGGTAGCTGCAGCCAGACTGGTAGCAGGTGGCTGTCCACCTGCATCCGGAAGCATAGCTCCCAGAGTCAAATGAGGAAAACGAGGTCTGGAGGGCACCTTGGAGTGGTGAGGGGGGTGCACTTGCAAAAGGGGACAAAGTGGTCATCACTCTCAGCCTGCCCAGGTAGGGTTGAGGACTAGGCCAACATTGGCACTCAGTAGGAGCAGGGTTGGGGACAGGGCACCTCCCATTTGGGCTGTCATTGGACTATCCTAGCAGCCACAGCTGCTAGTGGCTTTTCAGGATTGCTGGGCCAGTAGAAGGGACAGTTGCTGGAGCCTTCTACTCATAGAGTTACTTAACAAAGGAGAAGGCATTTCTGCCTATTGGTGGCCAGCCTACCACTGAGGCAGAATGGTCCTGTCCCTGGACTTCTTATACTGGATGCTTTGGGGGAGAAGACATGGTCTCTGCCCATGAAGACCTAGAGAGAGAAAACATACAGTCAGGAAGAGCTGCGCCCTGGGGGGACCCAGCTGCAGACAGCTCTGGGCTAGCAGGGCAGGGTGGGAAGGGGCTGCGTATCTGCTGTTCTCTCTGCTCCATGATGGCTAAGGGAGCCCATGAAATCTGGGTAATGGAGAATTCTATAACTTAGACCTTCTGAAGACAACGAAAGCATCAGTGAAGAAGAGCTAAAGCCACCCTTTGGAATGACAGCCAGGTCATAAACCAAATGCTTGCAGCCTCCAGGCAGCAATATTAAGGCAGAGAGCAGGTGAGCTATGGGGACTTAGAGTATAGCAACTGTGGACACGTGGGTTCCCACGACAAAGCCTCGTGTAGTCACGTCTTGTGTCTCAAGAGGATCCAGAAATGTGGACTTTCTGTGGGTCTCTTAATTTTTTAAATGCTCATAACTAATGACAAAATTTTTAAACTCTTTGTTGGCTGGCTCTGCCTGTGACAGGGTTGATAAGGCTCGTGCACTGCCAAGTGGCAACGTCTGATTTATTGCTTATATACCATCAACTTAAGCTTATTAAGTATGAGACCAGTGCAAAATGAACCCTCTTTTCCGGTTCTTTATCACCTTCTCTTTTCCGGGCCTTTATCACTAAGGATTAGCAATCATCCTAGTGTGGTGATCCTGAAAGTCCCTGTTTCCTTCCTTGGATCTCCAAGCTACCAATCCTGTTTTCTATGATTCCAACACTCCCCTCATTTTTGGTGCTCAGTATAAGACATTGCTGAGTGGACTTAGGGTTCTCCTTTGTACAGTTGACCCTTAAATCATGTGGGCTTGGGGCACTGGCCCCTGTGCAGTTGAAAATCCACGTATAACTTGACTCCTCCAAAGCTTATCTACTAATAGTCTATTCTTGATTAGAAGACTGACTGATAAGATAAACAGTCAATTAACACATATTTTGTATGTTTATTTGTATTATAGACTGTATACTTACACAAAAGTAAGCTACAGAAAAGAACATGTTATGAAGAAAATCAGAAGCAGGAGAAAATGTATTTACTATTCATTTAGTGAAAATGGATCATGGTCAAGGTCGTTGTCCTCATCGTCTACTAATTGAGTAGGCTGAGGAGGAAGAAGAGGAGGGGAGAAGGAGTTGATCTTGGTGTCTTAGAGGTAGCCGAGGCAGAAGGGAAGGCAGGAGTGGCAGGCATACTTTTACTGAAAAAAATCCATGTGTAAGTGCACCCGTGCAGTTCAAATCCACGTTGTTCAAGGGTCAACTGCATCTGCAGGAAGTTCTTGTTCTTATTATCCATCATTGCTCAAAGTCCACACTAAATGCTAACTAAGCTCTTTAATAATTACAGGCATCTTTGGTCTTTCCTATGTCAAGGTCAATTCTTGAGATAGATGTTTTCACTGGTGTTGGTTTGCTCCCCTAACATTACCCCACAGTGCTGCTGCTAACTGTTTATTATCCTGAGACTGGATAATAAACATAGGTCTTGTAGATTTCTCCTTTGTGAGCACACAGCCTTGGGCCTGTCACTTCCCTCTCCGTTCTGGGGTGAGGAGGGTTTTGGCCTGCCTGGCCTTTAGCATGAGAAGTAGCTCGCTACTTAAGTTCTAAGTGGCAAAGGGCTTGCCCGTTGGCAGTCATGTGGACACCAGTGGGAAAGCCAGCCCTTAGCCACTGAGGCTTTCTGTGTTCAACAGCTGGACTTTATTCCCACAATTCCTTCTGTGGGCACAGCACCTCAGGTGGCCTCAGTTCTCATGTTTTTCTAAAACCATATCTCACTTGCAGGGAGGGACTGACCTTATCTCTTGATAACCATGCAGTTTAGGTGCTCAGCAAGTGGCCAAGTACACCAAGTAGGCCTTTAAGGAATTGCCTAGTTCCCTGGGTCATACGCAGCAGCTCTCCAGAGCCCTACACTGAGATTCACACGCGCTCCTCACCTGACTCTGTCCTGTTCCCTATTTTACTTGTAGGCCACTTCCTTTCTTTTCTGGGTCTCAGTTTGCCTGTCTTGAAATGGATGGGGTATTAATTGAGTAGCTAATAGGGACCAGACCCTTTTTGAAACCCTGAGGTGGAGGTGAAACCCTGAGGACAAGAGGTGACCTTGTTTGGCGGCTCAGTCACCTTATAAGGTGACTTAAAAGTAAAGGTGTCACCTTATCTTCAAGAGGTGACATTGGTGAAGGGGAGGGTCAGACACTAAGCAAATACAGGAGTAAACTAAAAGCAATTCAGGCAGCAATAACCTCCACGAAGAAAAATAAGACAGGGTAAGAAGAGAATGGTTTAGGCTAGTGGTCAGGGACGATGTTGCCAGTGAGGAGGTGTTTGTGGAGACACTGAAGAATGTGACAGGGCCCACCACGCAAGGGCTGGCTGCAGAGATGTCAGCATCTGGCATGGCATGTGCAAAGACCCTGAGGCTGGAACGAGCTCCCCATGTTGGAGGATGAGAGAGGAGGAGGGTGTGACTGGTGCCAAGTGAGCAAGGCTGAGGGTGATGGCATGAGAAGATGGGGAGGAGCCCCAGGTCAGAGCACTGGGGGCCTCTCAAGACATGGTAGGATTTTGTACTTGATTTCAATATAATGGGAAGTCACTAAAGGTTTGTGAGCAGCATGATTAGAAAAGGGACCAGGCAGAAGGTGGTGTCTCTGCCACCTTCTCTGACTCTATAGGCTAGTAGCTGAGAGGCATGGAAATTCTAAGAAAGTGGTAATAGATGGTTGTCAGTCCACAGGGAGATGTATATGGAGCTGAGGGTGGCTACCCTGGGGAGGTGCGCCCTCTGCTCCCTCTGCTTGTGGGGTTGCAGGGAGAGCACAGGGCCCAGATGGGCAGTCCCCTGCCTGGCAGCCTCCTCTGGGCTCCCTGAGCTCAGGGTGCCTGCCTGGGCCCATTGTGGGAAATCAGACTGACTTTTGCTTTGTGCCTTGCTGAGTGTCTTTGCAGGCACAAGTGAGCTCAGCCTGCCAGCAGCCACTATGGCAGCCTCCTGCAAGGAGCAAGCAATCAGCCTAAAGAGCTTTGAACATTATTAATGTGTGAGCAACTGGGCCTGCTTTGCTGCTCCAAGGACTCTCCTTCCTGCAGGGCTGAGAGGGGACATGACATGCCCTGTGGTGTGTCTTTCCTCTTTCCTCCAGCAGGGGATTCAGGGAACCAGCATCAACAATGACCAGGCCCAGCCATGACGCAGCCTCCCTCAGGTGCCGTGGAGAGTTGGGCAGGATTGCTATGAGCCTGTGGGGTCTCCCCAGCCATAGGGGTTCTGTTTGTTTGCATTTCTGCCAATAGGTGAACCAAGCAGTGCTGCCAGCACGCGATTGCCTATGTGCATGTGTGTGTGGGGTGCAGAGTTTGCTCCCACTTGGGCCTCTGAACCTGTGTGGTGTGCCGCACTTCCACCATAAAGGATTCATGGGCGTGATGGAGATGGTGATGTAGACTCCTGCCCCAGCCCCTCCCACCCTTCATTGCTCTCACCGGTATCCTGTCCATGCTCGGGTTCAGTATCACTAGGAGGTACTAGGCCACGGCCCTCTGTTTGCAGCTATGACCTCTGCTCCCTAGGTCTGGCCTGTGGCTTTCCCTGAGGCTAAGGTGGTTCCCTTCCCCTCCTGTGACCCACTAGATGCCAGTCCCCATATGCCCCACTCATTGCAGGTCACCCAGGGCACTTGTAGTGCTAGGGTGGGGCAGTGGGCAGGTCTAGCTTTGCACGAGGCTGACATCTTTATAGGACTTGATTCCTAATTTAGGCAGTTGCTGGGTGCCTTGTCAGAGCCTCTCCAGTGACGCCCAGTTCTCTTAGCTCTCCTGCCATGAGTCTGTAGTGCCAGGTGCCTGGACTCTGGATGGCCCCTGCCTAGGCTAGGGGAGGGCACTAAGAGCTACAGTAGGGAGTTCCAGACCATGCTCCCCTGTCTCCAGGTAGAGTGGGGGTAGCAGTGAGGACTCCTTGCTGTGAGGTCAAGTAAAGAGGAGCACCCCTCTTCTGTGCCCTGGTTCATTTTTTGAACATGCAGGGAATGGTTTTGCCTCTCTGGTGGGGTCGGGCAGAGGGTTCTCGACCCTTGGCTCAGCCTGGGGCATCTGTCCTGTTAGGAGCAGCAACAGTGGTCTAGGAACAGTGGGAAACCTCAGAGCAAATTAAACAATGAAAGAAAGAATTTTATCTGTATGATGGAGAATACTGTTTGCACATTTTAATGCAGTTGCCAATTTAAAAATATCATGACCTTTGTTTTCTGTGAGGGGAAATGTCCTTTCACACCTGGCTGGTTTTGGCTCCCAAAGGGAGGTTGGGAAAGGGAGGATGTACAAGGTACCCAGTCACCCTCCTGGGCTCCAGAGCCCAAGAGTCTGAGCAGGGAAAATGTCAGCCTCAGGGCTGTGTATTTCTCTTCCAGCCATTGGGTGTCTCTTTCTACCAGGAGGGAGCCATGCCCAGAGTGGCCATCTGTCTCTGCTAACTCGAAGCAGACACAGCCCTGGCTCATGAACAGTGTGGCTTCTCTGCCAGGGTCAGGCAGAGAAGCATGGGCTCTGGCTTGGCATGGGGCATCTGTTTTCAGGTTGGGGGACCAGTGGGGACAGCAGAAAGAACAAGGGGTTTGGTACATAGTGAATGCTCAGTAAATGTCCCCAGTATTACTGTGCTGATAGTGACAATGCTGATCGTGGAGATGATACTGATGGTGGTGATTGTGATGAAGATGATGGTGGTGGTGATGTGATGGTGCAAATGATGACACAGACTGTGCTTTCCATCAGAGCCACCCTGTGTTTGGCATCACTTTGGTCTTGCCTGGAAATGCAAGTGACCCAGAGGTCTCAGTTCAAGCGTCTAAGGCCCAAAGAATAGTTTTATTTTATTTGTGGGTGGGCGTGTGGGTGTGTGGGAGTGAGGTAGCAGTGAGGACTCCTTGCTGTGAGGTCAACAGGGGTCAGAAGATCCCAAGCTTTGTGGTTGTAGGGTCTGAATGAATATTTCAGGGAGATGTTTGAGCCAGGAACACAGTACATTGGGGATGGGGCAGAATATTCTTTTGTGCTCACAGTGGGGCCAAGGCTAGCTGAGAAGCTGAAATTTGCTGCTGCAAGAAGAATCTGAGAGCTGTGTGTTTATTACAGAGTCTCTTTTGTTGGACCTTTGTTCTGGGTGTCTATTGCTGTTGGTAAACCATGTCAAAACTTAGCGACTTGAAACAACAATCATTTTATTATCTCTCATAATTTTCCTTAAGTCTAAAACTTATTAAGTGTTCAGCTGGGTGGTTTTGGTTCAGAATCTTTGATGTGGTTTTCATCAGACCGGGAAGGGCTGGAGAAGCCAGAGGCTGGCTGGGGAATCTTCCTCTTCCTTTGGTTTCTCTGAATACACCAGTTTGGGTTTCCTCACAGCACAATGGCTTAATGGTGACAGGACTTCTTATAGCTTGTAATGAGGCTCAGAGCTTCAGGTAAGGGCTCCAGTAAGTCAGGAGGTAGCTTGGGCCTGTGCATTCCAGACTTCTGGCAGGATCAAAGGGTGGGGAGAGTGCTAGGTTGGGCACTGTGTTTGGTACTTACCTTTTGTGTCATAATCCTGCTCTTTGTTAATGGCTTGAAGGTAACTGATGAGAAGTGATGTTTTTGTTAAGATGCAGAATGAAATTGCAATCTTTAGGGACAGGACCCAAACAGGGTTTGTGAGGTGGCTGGAGGAAAGGATGTGATAGAAGGGTGGGGGACAGGGCAGGGCATTCTCAGTCCACAGCGCTCAGCCTCCCTTCCCTGATTCACAGTGCTATCTCCAGCTTGTCTGAGCTTCTGAAG
This sequence comes from Arctocebus calabarensis, assembly GCA_963573935.1. NCBI lineage: Eukaryota > Metazoa > Chordata > Mammalia > Primates > Lorisidae > Arctocebus > Arctocebus calabarensis. The sequence goes on along the minus strand of CAUYON010008450.1, from coordinate 15,264 downwards.
GCCCCTTGCTTCTTGTGGTTTTAGGGGACATAGCGGTCATGAAGAGATGTGTGACTCAGGGACCTACCATGGGAGGTGGTCCCTTCCAGAGGTGGTGGTCTGCACTAGGGGGAGTGAGAGACAGTCCATGCCAGGGCCAGGTGTGTCGGGAACTCAGCCCCAAGCCAAGGAGGAGGTGTGCTACCTGGAAGCCAGCAGCAGCCAGCAAACCAGATGTTGTACTTGGCATTGCTTTCTGCATGACAAAGGCACTGCTCATCAAAAATTGGTAATTCTAAGGCAGGTAGTCACAGAGTTAGAGAATCATTACATTGGAGGTGATATTTAATATTTATGTCCAAACTGGCAATACCTTGACATTAATTATCCTGTTATAATTAAATCTAGTAATCCATTACATTGCCATATAATGGATGTGGTTATACAGGACTCTGGTGAGGATAATGGAGTTCTGAGAAGCAGAATTTTCAATTTAAAACCCAGGAACAAAAGCCCTGGATTGTTGGTCATGATTTTTCACGCCACCTTTTTTTTCACAAGTCATTTACTCATCGTTAAATAAACATTTGTTGAAGATTGGCACCAGAGAGATGTAGGTAAAGGCACTTGTCTGTCCTCAGAGAAAGTAAACCATCAGTGACAATACAGGGTGGATGTCAGTGCTGGCATTATGGGGCGTCTCTGAACCCAACACGTCCATCCTGGGACAGTGGGGGGCTTTTTGTAGGAAGCACTATTTGCACTGTGTCTTGAAGGACAGGCACGAGCCAGCTAGGAGAAACTGGGGGGGCTGCAGGATGGCAGCATGGATGTTCAGAGCATGGACGCTAGAGGAAGAGCTTTGAAAGAAAGCAATAGATATTCTAATAAGGCAACATTCAGAGAGGCACGGAGAGAAAGAGTGGGCGGATGGGCTGGGAAAAGACCCCATATGCCTGCTACAGGTTGGCACCCATCTCTAGGACACTGGGAGCCATCTCAGCATGGTGTGCCTGTCACATCTGTGTTTGCTAAAGTGCTGGGCGGCCTCAGGAAACATGATGGATTGGATGGGGCACCTGGGGCCAGGGAAGAAGGGCGGCATCTATATTTGGATGAGCAGTGACAAAATAGAGCGCCAAGGAAGGAGTAACTTGGGAGGAGGAAACATTTTTGAGGACTATTTTAGAAGTCTGTTCTATAGACCTTAGAGTGAGACTCCAGTTTATCTTGAATAAAATTTAAATTTTAGAATTATTTTAGATTTACAGAAAAACTGTGAACCTAGTACAGAGTTTGCTTATACTCTGTATCCAGTTTTCTGTATTATGAGCTTTTTATATTAGCGTAGTACATTTGTCACAATTAATAAGCCAGTGTTGACATAATGTTAACTAAAGTCCATTTATGACTGTGTTTTTTTACATTTTATTCAATGTTCTTTTGTTTCATTTTTTTGTTATTCTATCCAGGATTCCACATTGCAGTAGTCATCTATCTCCTCAGGTACCGCTTGGATGTGATTATTTCTTAGACTTTTTTTCTTGGCTTTTGATGACATTGATGGTTCTGAGGAGTGTTGTTCAGGTGTTTTGTAGAATTTATCTAAAGTGTTTCTCATGATTAGACTGGGGTTATGGGTTTTGCGAAGGAGACCAAGGAGGTAAAGTGCCATTCTCATCACATCATGTCAAGGGTACTCACTAGCAACGTGACTTATCATTGTTGATGTTGACTTTGACAATCTGGCTGACATAGTGTTCGTCAGGTTTCTGTACTGTAAAGCTACTCTTTGTTTCCTGCTTTAAATACTTTGAGATCACTTAAAGAGTGATCAACTAAAGAGCAGGGCATTATGTTCTACCTCCTTGAGGGTGGAATATCTACATTCATTTTATAATTCTTTAGCATGGGAGATTCTAATTCACTTTTTCTCCCTAATTCTCTCTCTCTCTCTTTTTTTTTTGTTGCAGTTTTTGGCTGGGGCTGGGCTCGAACCCTCCACTCTCGGCATATGGGACCAGTGCCCTACTCCTTGAGCCACAGGCACCGCCCCCTAATTCCCTTTTTGAAGTACAAATTATTTGTAGTCTGTGAGCTTGATGGTGGTGGCAGTGATAGTAGTGGGGTGGTGATGGCAGTGGTGGTGGTTTTGGTGGTAATGATGGTGATAGTGGTGATGATATTGATGACAGTGGTGATGATGATGGTGGTTGTGGTGGTGGCAATTGTGGTGGTGGTGACTGTGGTGATGATAATGGAAGTAGTGATTTTGCACTACTTACGTAGGTAGGTGACCAAAGTGTTGGTATTGGAGATGGTGGTAATTGTGATGATGATGGTGATGATAATGGCAGCTGTGTGGTGATCACGATGTTGGTGTTGGGGATGACAGTAATGGTGGTGATGGTGATTGTGGTTACGGTGGTAGTGGTAGAGGATGGGTTTACAGGAGAGGACTCAAAAATTCTTTGCAAATGATTCTTTGGGCCCCCTCTGTCCCTCTGGACCTTGCTCTAAATGACCACTTGGTGGTAGATTGAAGACTTGGGCTGCATCCTGGGCTCCCAGCAGCGTAAAGCTCACCATCTTTGGTGAGCCTTAGCCCCTAGCCACATTCTGCCCTGAGGCTATCTGTGTTCCTCTCCCAGTGGAGAGGTAGACCATTGGTTTCAACCTGATTGAATTCAAGGCAAACTTGCAAGCATTTTTGCATGTTGTCTTTTGCATGTGTCAGTCCTGGAGCTAACCTTGAAAAGTCAGATACATTCTCAGCCCCTTGAGCAGCCCACTGGTTGTGGGTGACAATGTCTTTCCCATAAGCAGTCTCTGGTCCCTTGGCCTCTGTCTAAGCCACACTTAATTTGGCCGTCCCTCCCCTTCCAGCTGCTTGGGGAGGGCAGCTTCTCACTTCTGGACTCTTCCTGAGTGACCTTTGGAAACACTGGGGGAGAGAGCACCACTGTAGTTGTTCGGTGCTTGCTGACAGACTATAGGGGAGAGACATTGCTGATGTGCCTCAGCCCCAACATTCCAGGCTCTCTCCTTTGCAAATAACTATTTTTCATGTTGTTTTATTATGCTTCTATGAAATCAAGTTTTTTTATGCACGTATTGGCTATAGCCAAGAAGCTAACAGCTGCATTTGGTTGATTTTTTTCGGCTCTTTCTTCCTGACTTGTTACAAGATACACAGTTATGCATTGATTAAAGACAGAGTATACTTCTGAGAAATGTGTGGGAATGCAATTTTGTTGTACTGCAAACATCACACAGTGTATTTATACAGGCCTAGATGGTAGAGGCCACTACACACTTAGGCTGTGTGTTATAGCTTATTGCTGCTAGGCTACATACCATACCTGTACAGCATGTTACTGTACTTAATACTATATGCACTTGTAACACAGTGGTAAGTATTTGTGTATGTGAGCATAGAGGGTACAGTAAAAATTCGGTAGTATGAGCTTATGGAACCACTCATGTATGTGGCCTGTTGATGACTAACATGTCATTATGTGGTACATGACTGTACACATTTTGGCCTCCCAGGGCAACACCCTGGCAGGTTTCTTCGGTTGGGAGCAGTTAAAATGGGGTCATCCTGGAGTGGTGGGAGGGGCTGGGGGCTTTGTTAGTCCTTTCAGCAAGGATATCTACCAAGCATGTCTAAGCAAATGGGTCTGGAATTAGCCTCCAGTTGGAATTCTGGTTAACACCACCACTTACTTACTAACTGTAGTAACATAGGTGAAAACCTCGCTTTTCTAAGCTGCAAAATGTGCATAATGAGATAACCTGCCTCCTAGGTTGTAGATTAAAGGAGTTAGTACACAAAGCACTTGAAAGGATGCCCTGCATAGAGCAAGCCTTTACCTAGGTAGTGTTAGCTGTTGTCACTTCCAACCTGGGCAGGAGAGGTTTAGGACTTTGGGAGCTGAACAGTGGATTTTGAGTTTTTATTTGTTCATTCATTTACTCATTCATTCATCTATTTTTTCAGTAATTTGTAATCCAAATATAAGTAGGGGTGCCTTGTGTCCCAATCTCTATGTAGAGTCACATTATAAAAAAACAATGACATGCAAAGCAATTCTTTACCAGTGGTCTTTGAAGAATGTCAAGGAGGATCCTTTTCATAATTTGCAGCAACACTTCCTAGAATTGTCTCTCTCTCTTTCTCTCCTCTCATGAGCCACTTTCTCCCCAGGTCCCCAGATATGCCACCTTTCACAGCCTATGTGATTTCTTGCTTCTCTATCTCCCTCGTTTTTCTTTCTGTCCCTTTCTACCCTCCCCCAAAGCCCAGGAAGCCTGGAGAGGATGCACCGGCCAATATTGGATCCAGGTAGTGGGCAGGGAGAGGAGTGTCCTTCCTGCCAAGTGCCTCCCCCAGGAGCACCTGTGCTGGAGGACAGGAATACAGATTTGTGACAGAGCTGCACATTCCTGTGGAGGAGGGAGCCTGTCCGTGCACTTGTCCTACCGGCTTCCCTCTGAAAAAGCTCTGGATCAGATGATAGAATGGGGAACGGAGTGGGTTTCCACCGGGGCTTGGCCTGGGAGATTTAAGGGGCCTCATTTTCTCCAAAGACAGGGTAGAGGAAAAGGAGTAGAGAAAGGTCCAAGTGGAAGGGTCTGACATTGAAGGGGAGCTGCCCAGTCACTGGGGTCAGGCTACCAAGATTCCAGGCTGTGGCATTAGTCAGATATGAGCTCCACACCAGCTTCACCCTAGACTCACTGCAGCACTTGGACCAAAAACTAGTCTTCACTGAGCCTTAGGTTCTTCGTCCATGAGTCAAGCTCCCCTTCTTGGGGCTGTGGGGGCCCTGAAGGAGGATTGCTTGAGATGAATAATCGAAGTGAGGGTGGTGGTGTTCCCTGGCTTCTCTTCACTGCATTCCCCATCCACTCTCCAGGCTGTGCTCCTGATGGAAGGTGCAGGTTGCAGGCTTAGTTCCTCCAGGAGGGTGCCCCACCTGGAGCCTCCCGCTTACACCTTGAGAAGAATCAGGCACACCTCCGTTCCATGTCTGGTGGACACACGTACTCCACTCAGCACCCCAGCCCCATCCTGTGCAAGGTGCCCATGCTGACATGAGTCTGTGCCTCTGTGCTTCACGGGGTTGTGATCTGAGCGAGAGAGGAGAGACCACTGTAGATGTCCTGGACTCTGGAGCTCAGAAGGCTGCTCATCTGTCCACTGCACAGTGGCCTCTGCTTACACACCTCTGCAGAACGGGGAACTCACCATCTTTTAAGGAAACTCATTCTGTTGTGGAGTAAGAAAGCTCCTCACCAATGACAGGCAAAAGTTGGCCCCTGGCTTCCACGCTTTTGATCCAGATCAGTGTTCTAGGGCCACACTTGCAAATTTTCTTTCTTTTTCCCACACCAGCCTTTCAGGTATCTGCAGACAGATGTGCATACCTTGTGGTGCTCTTGATAACCCAGACCCCACCAGCTTCCCCGCTGGCCTTCAGTCCATCAGTGGTTTTTGAGCAAGCCCGTTTGTCAGACGCCTGAAGCTCTGCGAGGTGTGGGGCACGAAACAGGTGAGAGCATCACACCTGTGGAACTTACATTTTAGATGAGAGAAAAATAGGCAAAAAGCGAGGTCATGTCCTATGATGAAGAGTCCACAGACAACCTGGAACGGACGTGTGGTGGGGAGAGAGTGGGGGTGCCGTCAGTTTTGTGGCCAGCCTCTTTCACTTTTGAGCTGACGCCTGAATGCCAAAATCGGAGAAGGCTTTTCCTTTTACAAAAGAGACCATTGCTATTGCCAGAGTCCGAAAGTGTGAATAAAGACTGGCATGTTAGAAGCAGAAAGAGGATACCTGCGTGAGAAGGGCGGGGAGTGGCAGGGTGGGGTGAGAGAGGTGGGCAAGGGATCATCACCTGTGCTCTGTGGCCAGGTAAGGAGTGGGGATTTTATTCTAAATGTGACGGGAAGTCACCAGAGCGTTTTTACAGGGCAATGACATGACCCAGTTCATATTTAATGAACCTTCTGCTGCTCTGAGTAGAGTCTTTAAGAAGACAATGTGGAACAGATAGGCCGTTACCATCACATGCATCCCATGAGCAAGGTCCTTGAAGCCTTGCTCTGGCACGTATTAGACAGATCAGAGGCTAAATAAAGGTCTAGTCTCTGGCAAGGCCTGGGGTCAATGAGGGTAACTGGGTCTCGATCCTTCAAATGCCAGAATGCCAATTCTACTGTCTCCAGAATTCTGGATAATCCTGGCCAATGCAAAACCTACATGTGTCAGCTGAGGCTCCTGGGCTTTGAGCACGACTGGGCTCATGGGAGAAGGGCCTGCACAACCTCACCTCATCAGCAATCCCCGTGGGTTCTCATGATGTAGCACTTGAAAACATCTCAGTGGGAACTGGTCTTTCATCTTCATCAGCATCACTTTTATGTTTTGGAGAAGGCCCATCCTCATTAGGAGGTGAGATTTGCAGCAGGACCTCTGTGGCAGACGCCGCCATCACAGCCCTCCCTACCCTCTGGCCGCTGTTGCCATTAATCTGTGTTTCACTCTTGCTTCTTTCATCCTTCACTTGTCTGTTTGTCATTTTTGGAGAAGGATCCTCTCTGGTAGTGCATTTGGAACCTATTTCATTGCCGAGGAGAAGAGAACAATACAGGTTTTCATCTCAGACTAATTATGCCTCCAATACACTGATGCTAAATAAAACCAAGGGGAAGGTAATTGGAAATTCTTGACGTGACATTCACAGCTTGGAGAAAAACAGATGTTCACTTGAGGAGCTGGGAAGAGAATGCATATCCCTGCGATTGGCCCATGAGTTCGGTTCCAGGAGGTTGTGAGAGAGTCAGGCTTCTCCTCATCCTGCAGATCCCACGTGGGAGTTCTGTGTTGGGCCCATCTGCTGCTTGGTGGCCTGGCCTAGCCTCGGGTCCTGGGTCGCAGCACTTTGTCCTCCTCCCCTGTCCTTGGCATCTCATTGGTTGCTTTGTCCTCACTTGGGCTGACACGAGCAATTCCTGTATCGAGTGGTTTGTGACACTTCCGGGCAGCTCGGGTCTTGCACCTGGAATTGCCTCCCTGCGCCCTTGCCTCTGCCACCATCAGCTGTGCGGCTGTGGGCCCGAGCCGCAGTATCACGATCACCCAGGTCCTCAGGCCTCAGGTGGAGAGTGCACCTCACAGTTCTTGGACAAGAAAGCATCTCTAACATGTGGAGAATATGGAATGTCATCCAGAAGCTTCCAATTCCCCCCACCCCAAAGATGATACCTTCCTGTGGATGAAACCTATTTTTAACCCTTAGTGCTTCTTCTCAGCAGTTTGAATCTTTCACCTCCTTAAATAGCGTGACTCATTGGATCAGCCAAACTTTGGTCTCTTTTAGCCTGTGAAGCTACAAACTACACATCTGCTTCCACTGCCTGACGAACACTTTTACAATTTTGTTAGGATGACAGGTTTGCAGGCAGACCCTTTCCTGACGTCACAGCTGGGGAAAGGAAGGAAGAAGAGAGGGCCTGAGAGCAGACCGGTGGCTCTAAGCCCAATCCTGGGATGGTCATCCCACTGGTGCACTGGGTGGTGTGGCAGACTGACGCCCAGGCTCTGGGTGGTATGGCAGAAAGCCCCCTCGATGCCCAACTCTTCCCTATCACTGCTGGGCAATGGTGCTCTTCTTCCCGAGAGGTGGTTGCTATTGTGGGGTGTTTGGGGTTGCCTGTGGCAGGCATTCTCCCCCCGTACTGGGGCCAGTCCACCCTGCACAGGCAGACCCAGGAGACCTTTCTGTTTCTCCCTGAGAAGCAGAGACCATGTGGTGGAGTATGGAGAGAGGGGGCCCGGGGGTGGGGTAATGCAGGGGTGCATAAGCAGTGGTAGTGGTAAATAGAGACTTCCCGAGTGTGGACTTGGTGCTGGCCTACTCACATGCATTTTCTTCTTTACCTATGAGGAGCGGTGTTGATTCTCTTTTTCACACCCGAGGGCACTGAAATCTAATGAGGCCAATCAGCTTGCTGGATGGAGGTGGACTGGATGCCTATTAGTCACCCAGCTCCAGTTCCATCTCCTGAAAGCCCTGTGGTGTCCCTCTCTCCTGCACAGTAAAATCACCTGGGCAGCTTTCAGATGAAGACCCAGATCCCACTCTAGACCAAGTAGGAGCCCTCGGAGGGAGTCAACGGTATGCCTAAATATCTGCCCAGGTGAGCTGACGACCTCCAGGGCGAGGCCCTCTGTGATCTGACCACTGTACTGAGTGCAGAGGGAGGCCTGGCTCACAGCTGGGTGCGGCTGCAGTGCTGTCTGGCAGCAGGACACAAAGCTATGTATTTGGTTGTCCTGTGGAGTCATGACATGAGAGGGAGCTGGCATGGGCTTGGGGAGTCTTCAACCTGTGTGACCACTGTGACCTTGAGGGCAGCCATTGTCCCTGGGCCTAATGACATTGGCTCCTGGAGCCCATTAACCAGGCCTCTTTTGTTAGGGCCCAAGCCCTCTGCTGGGAGCTCTGTAGGCCACTCACGCAGGCCGAGCTGGTGGGTTGAGTGCGCCCTCCACCGAACACACACAGTCTCTTTCTTTATGCACGTTGCATTTACGCCTTTCTCCCGTCTTGATGTCCTATTAGCTGTTAGGCAGAGGCCCTCATTGAAGCCGAGGGAATGGTTGTTTTGATTTACAGAGAAGGGAAACCACGTGGAAGCAAGATAAACAGGAGGGCAAATATGTGTTGTGAAAGATATTCAATCTATAACCATGGCTGGAAGAAGAACATTTGCTTAGGAAAGGGTACAGAGAACAACAGAATTAAAGGATGATGATGGGAGAGTGGAACATGTGTTTGGGCTTCTCTAATTTGGGCAGCCTTCGGGCAGGGCGGAGGTGGACTCAGCTAAGGCAGCGTGGGCACCGGGGGGGAGGGGCTCAGAGAGGGCACCGGTCAGGATGGGTACTGGTGAAAGCCAACTTGGGGAAATCAAGTGATCAAAACGCAGCAGCTGCCAGACTCACAGGCGTTGGTGGGCCCTCTGATGCCTGGGCCTTTTCCCAAAAGTGATCAAAGACCTCCTTTGTTAAACATGGGACCGGCAAATCAAAGAACATGAGAAATCAGACAGGCTGGAAGTGAGGCAAACAAAGAGATGCAAAACCCCAGGAGAGAAGCTCAGCGGAGCCCCGTGCAGGTGATGGGGTGGAAGGCGGTGCTGCCCCATCCCAGGCTCTGCTCCTTTCAGGAGATGGAGCTGGGTCCAGAGCATTGTGTGCACGTGTGCACATGGGCGTGTGAGTACGCATGCGTGAACACCTTCTCTTGTGCAGGATTTTAGTCCCAGAGGAGGGCATCTGACAATTTGGTGGCCAGAGCTCCAGTCCAAGCTGGCAGTAATAATAGCAGTTATGGTAATACTTGTTGAGGCATCCACATTTCCACAGGCCAGGCCCTTTCTGAGCACTTTTTGTGCCTTGTCCCCTAAATTCCACAAAGTAGAGGTTTTTTTTTTAATTTCCTTTTTTTTTGGTGGGGGGAACTGAGATGCAAAGAGGTTATGTAATAAGGCTGAAGTTGGGCCACCAGTCTGGGTTAGGGCTGCCCGGCTGGACTCGCTGCTGGTCATCGTGTGGCTTGTGCATTTTACACATTAAGGGACACCCTTCAAGTCACGGTCCTTATGGCTTGGATTGTTATTGGGACACACTTCCGGCAGTGAAGGATCTTGAGCAGAACAGCTATTTGGGTTGGGGCAGGATTGCAGGGTTCTAGCCCACTCCTGGGTTCCCTCCCAAAGGATTCCCAGAGAGGGTGTGGCTTCAGGTGCACCAGCCTCCGTGGCCTCCCTGGAAGCTTGAGGAGGTGCCTGGAGGAGAGAGAGCCACCCACCAGACTGGGGAAGGAGCGGAAACCTGCAGTCTGCAGGCCTGTCAGCCTGCGGCTCTGTCAACACTAGACAGTGGCTGGTGTTACCTAAGGCGAAGTGCTACTACTCAATGAGCTGCCCCAGGCCAGCGCCCCTGTCCTAGAGAATTCCTGCAGTGCCTGCACTAGGAAAGTTTTTTCCTAGATTTGCTTAGGAAGATTTGCATCATGCAGGGTCTCCTATAGATCCTATAGATGCTTGCAGTTCATCCCAGCCCACTGCAGGTATCTGGATTTCTTCACCTCAAAGACCTGTGTAGGCTCTTGGCCTAAAAACCTTCTCTCCTAAAATGCCACCTCTCTTATGGCCATCATCGTTTCATGTTCCTCTTGACCTTGGGGCCCCATCACCTTGTCACCTCCATCCTGGGTTCCATCTTAGCCAACTCCTGCTGCCTCATCCTGCAGCAGGCCCAGCCCCAGCCCTGCTGCGCCTCCCCCCCACCCCAATCCCTTCTTCCCTAGTTGCACCCTGGGACGTCATGGAGATCCCGGTTCTCCTTTGACCAGTGAGCAGCCATCACAGAAGTGAATGACTCGGCCCCAGTGCATAGTCCAGGGAGAGAACTATCACTTGAACCCAAGGCTCCCTCTTCCCACTCACACCTGAACATGGGTCCCTCCCACTCCCTCCTGAATACGGGTCCCTCCCACTCCCTCCTGAACACGGGTCCCTCCCACCCCCTCCTGAACACAGGTCCCTCCCACCCCCTCCTGAACATGGTCCCTCCCATCCCACACTTGAATGTTGATCCCTCCTCCCATCCTACTCCTGGATATGGGTCCCTCTTCCCACCCTATATCTAAACGTGGATTCCTCCTCCCACCCCACACGTACTTTGCTTATTTTGAAAGCATGTGACAATGTCAGGAGGAACTTCATGACCTCACTGCCGAGCCCAATCATCAGTTTTACTTTCTAGGTCCTTCTCTGGTCACATGCGCACTGATTTTATACGGAGCTGCTTATAATCTAGATGCAATTTTGTGTTCTGCTTTTTGACCTAACATCCTGGCATAAACATTTCCTGTGTGGTTGTAAAGACTTCATAACGATTATTTTTAATGATTTTATTGAGATGAAGAATTGATGTTCCATAACCTACCTAATGTTTCCTGTTATTGGACTTTGTGACTGTTTCCAATCTTCAATTTCTTTGACAACATTCAGTGAAAACCTTTCTGTGTCTTGTTTTATTTTTTCCTTGTATTTTTGCCAAGGGGACATTTTCTGGAGTGAGGTCAAGGGGTCAGGGAAGGAACCATGCCTGGTGAATGCCCGGCTGCTGGCCAGCATCACTGTGGCCTTGGCTGCCGCATGGAGCAGTGGGTGTTGCTACTGCTACCTTCCTTTTGCAACATGGAACACTAACTTTTCTAGAATTTTCTCTCTCAGGCCTCTTTTCTCTGAATGCATCCCCATTGCTCCTATCCCTTCTTGCACACTTTCCAATGCTATCATCCTTTTCATCTCCTCTGAGTCGCACCTCCTCAGGGCACCCAGGTCTGTCAGACACACACACCACAACCTGTGCTTTTCCTTTGGAGCATAGATTTTACTCTGCAAAGATCCAGCTGACATACACTAATTTGACTGATGTTGGTCTCGCCCACTAGATTCTAATCTTTGCTGGAGAGGCAGTGTGGCCACTTTCCTCCCTTAGTGCTGGGACAGGTGCCAGGCGTGCAGAGGGGGCATAATGTGTGCTTGCTGAGGGGGAAATGAAGGCTCCATGAGCCCAGCACACCACCGGTAAGGGACGGCTGGTCCCTTAAGCTCTGTCTACTTTCCTCAAAGAAAATGTTCCCCATCTAATCTAGATGTGTGCCTTGGTGGGTTAGGACTCAAGGTGAGTTTTGTGAAAGCCATAGGAGGCAAGAAAGCCATGGGCAAGTCTGCAGTGGGGTTGGCAAGCAGAATGGTGCAGAGACACACAGGGTCTCTGTGACAGAGGATATGTCTCTGACCGACTCTGTGCTCCATTATAGTGGACCTGACTCAAGGCACACCACCCCCTGGGTCTCATTTTCTCACTTGTGTGGTGAGCACACACCAGGCCCTTCTGGATGTGGAGATGGCCTTGTCTCCCTGACAACTACCCCAGTGCCCATTTCATCCAGCTTTCTCCCCAGGTGTCCGGGGTAATGATTCCTGAGAAAACACCACCCATTCAATTGAAAGTGCTCCTTCGACTTCCTGGGAAAGAAGACGGTAACAATGTGATCCAAATTCATAGCAACTGTAATAGCTTCTTTAAAAACATCCCAAACCCAAGTGTAATTATGTGAATAAATAATGAAGTCAGGAGTGGGTAGGATTGATTTGTCAGGTGAATTAATCTCAGCAGCAAGTGCAAGCATGTGGGAGCATGAGAACTGTCACAGCCTTGTCACCTGTGGTAGGCCTCCGTCTCACATGCCAGGCATCTGCTTTCTGATGCACTGTCTGACTATTGGCCCCAGGGCAAGGTCCATGCAAACTGTACTGTCCCAGACCCTGGAGGGTCATGGGAACAAGATATCAGGCTGGATTCAGCTGAGCTTGAATATGGTACATGCCAGGGTGTAGGTGTATACCCCGAAGTGAAGATCCTGAGCGCCTGGGGGCTTTAGGTATATTTAGGCTAGGTCCCACTGGAAAAGGTGTGAGAGGCTCCCGGCATTCAGTCTGCTGAGGACTGCCCCTGATGTTGTTGCAGGGAGTTTTTCTCTGGCCACAAAGAAGCTGGCGTTCCCTGTGTGTCTCACTGCCTGTCTGCTGTTGGAGAGGGCAGGGCCTGGTGGGCATGTTCCTGTCTGGGCCATCCTCAGAGCAGGGATGTCATTCTGGGAGGGAGCCAGGCCCTGGCTAAGCAAGTGGGGTATAAGTTGTGACCTCATAGGTTAGAGGACAGGTGTGGGGGGCCTTCTCAGGCAGGTGCCCCACCCCCGTGCCTGCTGAAGCCTCGCCCCCAGAACCGAGGAGATTCACAGGGCAGGTGCAGCCGGGCATAGGTGCACTCTGGGTTCTAACTGGGCTGGCTAGCAGCTTTGAAAGGAAGCTCTTTTTACCTTCCAGGTTTGGATTTGAACCCTGGCCCACATGTCTGCAAGCCTGTTCTTGTTTGCTCTGTGATATTGAAAAGAGGAGGGCAGGCAGACAGTGGGATGGTGACTTACTCAGTGCAGTGGGTTCACATGCACCTGTGTGCGTGTGTGTGTAGCTGAGTGCACCTCAGGCCCACACAAGAAAGCCATGCTTATGAGGGAAGTGCAGCGAGGAGGTGTTCTTCCGAGGCCCAGCATGGATAACTGGGAGGACCGCCGAGAGACGGGGTGGGAACAACATGAAGGATGTGCTGGCGCTGTCACTGGGTGGCTGATTGATCTCCTTGTGTGCAGGGCTCAGCCCAACGGTGCTGGGTAATGATTCTCTCTCTCTCTGGTGACATGGCTGGGTGGGGGAAGTGGGCACTGTACCAGGTGGCCCTGCCCTCTGTCCTTGCTGTCCTTGGAAAGCAGGGCATGTGCCTTTCCTAAGGGCTCTGTGCTGTTGCACGCATTTCAAAGCTGTGGCCAGGCAGAGTGTGAGATGCTATGGAATGGAGGGTAGCCCGTTCCTGGCCCCCACAAATTGGTTGCATGACCCAGCAGCAGGAGTCCCCTTCCCCAGGGGCCTGTCTGCAGAGTCACTGCTTGTCCCTGTTGACTCTAGCTCCTATGGCTGCTGCTTGCTTGGAGGAGCCTGGGACCATGGATTAGGGGTGCAGAAGAGGCTCCTCAGGTGGCATATTGTGAATCTAGCACTAGGCGCTGAGCTGAAGCCCAGTGGGGAGCAGGGGCTGATGGCCTGCATCACAGGCTCACGTGGAACTGCTGAGGGCCGCAGAGTCCCCCCTGTGCTGCCAGCTCTGCTTTCTGACCTCAGAAGGTCAGCCTCAGATGGCAGCTGGCCATCTGTCCTCTTTCTTGGCCTCTGTCTGTCCCTGTGCTGACTGGGGAGGGATGTGGCCCTCCTGTGTGCCTTTGTCCTCTTGCTCCCTTGCCTTTCCCCAGGCCTCATGGTCTGGTCATGAACAGCTCTATGGGAAGTTCCAGCTCCTGCCCTCTGGGCATTTTGGCAGTGCCCCTGGGCAGGGCCTTTCCAGACTGGTTCCCTTTATGTTGTTGGGATGAGGTCCGGGTTCCAGCCTGGCAGGAGAATGGTTATTCTCTTTGATATAAAACAAACATGTGGCAGTGCTGGGCAGGGGCTCTGGAGGCCAGTCCTGGCTCCATCTCTCAAAGAGTGGCCATGAGCAAGTGCCTTGCCCTGTCTAAGCTTCTCTGTGAAGTGGCCCAATCACCCTTTCTTTAGTTGCTCAAGACCAATGTCTTGGCGTTGCCTTTGACATCCCTTTCTCACGCACCTCATAATTAGTCCAGGGACAGTTTTGTCAGCCTTGCCTTCTGTGTACCCGGAATTAGGTCTCTCCTCCACCCCAGTGACCACCTCCTTGTAACTAGCCCCCCTGCCTTGGACCTCACCTCCTGCAGCTTGTCATTCTGAGGCAGCCAGAGAAATCCTGGTTAAATTATCAGCCGATCACATCACTCCCCTGGTTAGAATCTTCCCATTACCTCCCATCTCACCATGGTGACAGCCAGAGTCCCTACTTTTACCCAAGTTGGTGAATACTCTTTCTGGCCTGCATGGAACTTCCCATGTGTACCTTTTGTCCTGGAAGAATTATTCATGTTCAAACTCACCCTGATTTTCTGTCAGTGAATGCTCATGCAGATTTATTTATTTATAACAGCTCCAAACTGGAAACAACCACAATGTCCTTCAGCCAGTGAATGGATAACACATTGTGGCCCATCCATACAAAGGGATGTTATTCAGTATTCAAAAGGACCATACTACTGATACACAAAGCAACGTGGATGATTTTCAAAAGTGTATGCCAAGTGAGAGGAGCCCCACTCCAGAGGCAAAGCTATAGGGGCAGAACAGGCCACTGCAGTTGTCACACTGAACAGGCAAATCTACAGGGGCAGAAAACCCATCCGGGTTTGTCAGGTTGGGGAAGGGATCCACTACAAAGAGCAGTTAGTGAAATTTTGTGGGCAATAGAACTGTTCTAGGTCTGGACTATGACATTACTTACATGACTGCCTACATTTATTGAACTCATGGAACTGTGCACTAAAAAGAATGCATTTTACTGTTTATAAGTTATATTTCTTTTTTTTATTGAATCGTAGCTGTGTACATTAATTCAATCATGGGGTACAGTGTGCGGGCTTCACATACAATCTGAGATATTTTTATCAACCTGATTGACATAACATTCATGAGATTTTCTCGTTTACTATGTGAAAACATTTTTGATCCGTATTTAG